>JAHBCN010001194.1:55000-127422 GCA_019359885.1 Listronotus oregonensis
GTCTGCTTGTGACCTTGGGTGGCACCGCTCGAAACGGATTTATCCGTTTCGGTCAGCACACCTTTGTCACTTTTTTCCTATAAAAGCGGTTCTGTCCGCTTTCTGTTTGGAGCTATGAAAGTAAAGTTCGATTTAAAATTGAAAAGGCCACCAGCGTCATCAGCATGCTTTGTTTTCTCTCACTTTAAAATTATTCCCGTTCTCGCCGCTCTGTTCCAAATTTAACAACGTATGGGCGGAGCGTAGAGAGAGAAAGGCTTGATCGCGGACTCTTTTGGTATGACGTTCCTGGCCTTTTCTTCTTTAAATCGGACTCTAATAGTCCACCACGGCAGAGCCCCGCATTACCGCAGTAAGACTAGATACTCTGGGAGGTCGCCCTGTATCTCAGAGGCACCGTTGGAAGCACCTGTTTAAGGCATATGATGTCATTCACTCATCAGCACGGTACGCTAACACCTTGAGTTAAGCCTTGTGTTCGTTTTAGCTTCGGATTCCGTTTCATACGGTGGCAACAAGAGTTGCTGATAACTAGCAACTCTAGCGCATGTTCCAAAAGGTCCTACTGGGCCCAACCACGACAACGACGTGCGAAAACAGCGGTTGGGTTAATTAATTTTAACAATAAAACAGAATAGACTGCAAGGTAAATAAATATTTCACAAAAATTTACAGTAAATTATTTTATTTTTTGCCTGCTAAATTAATTTAAATGCCAGACAAAAAAAACCTACATTAAATAAATAAAAAAAATCATAATTTATTGTGATTATGTCAAAAACAGTAGATCTAGGGCATATAGAAAAAATTCCTGTATAACAATAAGTACAAAACATGCTTTTAAAAAAATATTGCAGTAAAAACCATTATTGACCAAAGATAAATTTAAAATAAGTTAAACACACCAAAATATATTTACTATGTTTAATTTTTATTTAATCTTTAAAATTAAGTACCAGTTTTTTAACGTATTTGATTGATTAAACTATTTTTATTGATGTGAGGCAATAAAGCTCTTTAATAAAGGATATAAAACGACAGGTGGTATATTATTACTTCTAACGGCCGTATATATAAGACATCAAACTGAATGGCTCCTCGTTTCTGGAATTTATTTGATAGATGAAAATTTTCTCGTAGATTGTATACACAAAGAAATTTGCAATGGGATTGAAATTTCGTAATAGAAAAAGAAGGTTTGGTAAAACCCTAGGTTTACTTAAAACCTTATGGTCAGAAAAAAACTTCTGTATATAGAGCTAATATTAAAAACAAGAAAAAATATATAAAATACTGTTCATCTTATGACCAAAGGGCCGAGTCGGATATTTTGGTATTTCACTATTTTAGTCTAAGTTAAAAAAAAATCAGTGCTTAAGTTCAGGGACTTGCATTGAAACTTGAATACTAATTCTTGTATTTGTAGTATTTGTACCTGCCGTAATATTTATATAGATATCTTTCCTAAAAACCATAATTAATAACATAATGGATCCTATATATAAGTTCTTTATTATTTAGTTACAAACTTTTACAAATATTCAATCATTTTGGTCTTAATTTATAAATTTTTTCATATAATTAGCAGTTTACACCTTTTTAAGTATAAATAGAAACTATAAGTAAATTAAAACGTTAATTCTTACATCAAGAAAAATCTACTTAATCATCTAGTTTTTATAATTAATAATGGTTTAATCATTTTGGTAATCTTAAATTATCATCAAAGACTTAAGTATTAATAAATTATGTACAAAATTAAAAAAATGTAGTTAAATAGTTTTTAGTACCACGTCACACGTCAGAACGATAAAAAACCACGTATTACGACACGACAACTTGACATGGACTTTTTTGTATTCGAACACCTAAAAACTACACAGTCATGATGAAAGTAAAGATGAATGGGAGGTTAAATGAAGGTCAAATATTAACCTTTTTTAACCTTTAATTCACGTTTAATTTTATTTTACTTACATAGATCCTACAAAGTTTAAATAGGAAAGTAAAAGTCATTTTGCTTTATCTACAACTGGTCTTGCTCATTAAATCGTCAAAGTTTTCAGTTACACAGGTCCAGGTGTGTGCTGGGTGTCGGAATAAGATTTTCTGGCGTATTTTTTTTCGCTGAACTAGAGTCTGAAGTCAAAATTTGGGGTTAAAAAACCGGTCAGTACATTTACCGGCAGAAACCTGCTACCACGGAATGTTTTGACTACGACTATATAAATTATAAGAGATACCAAAAATTTAATAAAACAAAATAAATATACTTTTTAAATTCTCTATATAAAAAGTAATATACACATTTTTGAAAGGATAAATATTAAACGAAAATGTAATTTTGACGACAAATTTCAGTCCAAAATAAGAAAAAAATATTTTTTTATTTATGTGATTTTTTGTGTTTTTTTTTAATAATCATTTTTTTATTTATAAGAATCTCAAATCACTTTAAATTTGCAATAAAAAAAATAAAATAACAAAAAAAAAATTCGGGGGTGTACCTTGAAAAATCCTAAAAATTCGGTTTTTAATTATAATTCGAAAAATATTGCATTTAAATAAAAAGGTTATATCACTTAAATTAAAGTTCCTTTAAAAATACATAGTTTATGTTTTATAAAGTTTTGTGTATCTTTTGTATTTCTTGAGATATTAACGTTCGCGATTTTTTGCTGTATGACCCCCAATTTTAAGTTCAGATTCGTGTTCTGATACCCAGCACATACTACTTTTTTGTGGACCTGGTTTTTTTATTTTGGGACAGTCCACGAAGGCTAAGGCCTTAGTACTAACGTATCGTGGGTGTCTGAAATGTAGTAATAGGGAGTTTATTCACACGGGACTTAACTATTTGGAGATTTGGGGAAAAAGGAAAAACTTCAGCGGGTAGCAGATTCCATAGTATAGACACTCTAGGGATGAAGGAAAGAACAAAGTGGAAAGTTTGAGGCTTCTGAAGTTGGACTGTAAAAGAATGCATAAAATTGGCACTACGTGTTGGTCTGTTGGAAGCTGCCAAAGAAGAATTATACTGGTCAACTCTTCGGAGCAGAAGCCGTGAAAATATCTATAAAATAGATACAAATCCCCTACAGCTCGTCGGTGGGCAAGAAAAGGAAGCTTTTCTGTAAGTGTGGTATCATTAATAAGACGAACAGCTATTCTCTGAATGAAGTCAAGAATGCTAAGTATTGTAGGAAACCACATTTTTTAGACATGAAAGTAATATTCTAAAGAGGATCTAATCAGATATACATACAGAGTATACAGATTAGAAGAAAAGAAATACTTTGTGGCTCGAAAAAGAAATCCAAGCTTTTTTGAAGCTGCTATAGATGTAATGTGATATTTATAACTTCCAAACTATTAACTTAGGTATAAAACCATAAATAATTTTCTCTAAATATGAAATAATATATGGGATATGACATTAAAAGAAATTACTTTTATATCATCGGGTTTATTTGGACCTGCTTGTATATTCGAAAATATTGTTTCGACCGAGACCCTTAAATTATCATATAAACAAAATCCATAAACTTAGAAGCTATTGACCGTCGCGTACTTGTGTAACTACCCTGTATAATTACAAAGGTATATAAATTTTTCATAAGATTTTAAAAATGTATGTTTGGTACTTAAAAAACACAAATACTTCTTTTTTTTTATAATGATATTTTCGAAAAACAAATGGTATATTATATAGTAGGTGCGGTAACTAGGTTTTTAGCGCACCCAATTGATATTTGCAAACCGAGCCGTAGGCGAGTTCCATAGCATTTTATAAGGGTTTTCTAAAATATAAAAAAACAAATACTGAACAAGAAAAACTTAATTTTATAGAAACTGTCACTTTTCTACACTAGTGCGGTAAAGGGGTATTTACCGCACTAAAAATAGTGCTTGTAACTTTACTTACCGCAGAGCTGTAGATAAAACATTTTTTTAATAACTCAACTAGGACCCAAATTCTAGCAATCAAATATAAAGAAAAGTATATATTCAACCAAAGGGTTATGTTGTATACGAAAATCATAAATTAAAAAGTGTTATGACAAATTGTGTAAAATAATACTTTGTAAAAATAAGATCAAATTTATTTATTTTTTTGTAAATTGTCACCTGCCAAAACAGACTTTTACCATATTACAAATGGATTTTTCCTGGAAAATATTAGAAGACTAATAAAATATTTATTTAGCAGATACAGTAAATAAAAGAATTATGTCAGCATAACTTACAAAATCATATGTTGGCCATTATGATATCCCTTCATTAATTTGAAAAGTAGTCCTTGTCCTAAATACTAAAGGAATGACTTCCTGAAATGCCTATTTGTGTTTTTGGTGACACATTTCATTTTAATATTAATGGACAGAATGTTTTGGCAGACCAAATATGGGGAATATTTAGAAGTTTAATTTTTGAAGAGAACATAAAAATGCCTGAAATAGAGGTCGCATAACATAGATTAAATCGATCCCACACTTTTCCTCGTATAACTTCTTATTAAGGGCTTATAAAAATTAATTTAAAAAAGATTATTATAAATTAAATAAAAGTATTTAGCAGAAATTATTTATTATAAAAAAATAAGGCGAAAATCAATAAATAACAAAAATTTATATAAACAATCAATACAATGTGAGCGTGCAGTTATGAACGACACTAAGCTATCATTTTTCCAAAACCACTCTTCTGTTTTTATACTTTAAGCGATTATTTTTGTTGCTTTTAGTTGTATTATACCGCATTTTGTTTAATACCTTATTTTATTAAAGTCAGCCTATTATTAAAATTATATTTTTCTTTTAAATAATAAAAAACGACAATAAATCTACTGTTGCCTGGAAATAACGAAGGAAGCCGCAAATGTTTTGTTAAGTTTGTTACCTAAACATCTTGTAAAAGGTACAAAGTTCCTTATAATAAGTATATGGCTTTGTTAAAAAAAAATAATATTTGGTAAAATGCATTAGTAAAAAAAGTATAGTAAGCAACAACTTGGAAGTAGACTCCTTGCATACTCATATGACTTGTTCCATTTGCCTATGTCTCGTGTCAGCAAGCCGCCACACTTGTATGCCACGTATCTTTTTTTAAACTGGTAACACAAAATGCAATGTGTATTCTTTTGGGATAATTTAAATTCCTATTTTAACGGGCAAGAAATAAATCCTTACCCTCATAAAAGTAACAAACGGTTATTGCTTTATAAATTCGCTGCATCAATAAAATATTTAAATAAGCAAAAATGTTAACGCAGCAGGGTCCTCTCACAAACTAATAGGCCATGACCGTCTAGACACCTTTACGTTTGCATAATTATTATACTTTACATATATATGTTACGGTCAAACGGGTTTACTTAGCTAGTAGTCCAAGAAAATAGGTCGTGAAATACGAATTTAAGGTTAAAACTTGAATTTTTGATATAAATTACTTTAAAGAATATAAATACGAACTGTAATTTTTTCTTGAATTCACCCCCGGGAAGGGGTGAAAAAAAAGTGTTTTTTTTTATTTAAGAGAAAAAAAAATTCTAGAATTAAAGTTGTTAATTATATAAATAATTTAAAAAAAAACTATGAGTTTTTTAATTTTCAATAATTTATGATTTTTTAAAGTTGCTGTTATCATCCCCTAGCTTCTAGCTACCCTATCGCAGTTAATTTCAATTTTAGGAAAAAAAGTTATATAATTATTTTTATGTGGAATTTTACGCCAAAACTTTTACGTTCTACAACTTTTATTTAAAGCTTTTTTTTCTAGAACTTACCGTTTCCTCAAAATTTCAAAAAAAAAACACTTTTTTAATTTTTTTTCACCCCTTCCCGGGGGTGAATTAAAAAAAATACGGTTGCGTTTTTAGATTCTTTAAAGTAACTTATATCAAAAATTCAAGTTTTAACCTTAAATTCGTATTTCACGACCTATTTTCTTGGAATATAGTTTATAGACCAGCTGGAAAATATAGAAACTATCCAAATATCTGGTTGTTTCCGTGGAAAACCATCTTGTCTGACCTGAACCAATCAACCAAAATCATACCTAATATAGTAAGAAGACGATTTTTTTTAAACCACCATTTATTTGAATAGTTTTACTATTTAGCTAGTCCAAAATCTAGCTTAGTAAGTACCATAACTGTCACAAGACAAATTTAAGGTAACATTTTAAAAGCTTAATAAAAATATTTACTACATAAATACTAATATGTTATTTGCCATTTAAAAAAAGAACAAGTTTTATTGATATCTAGAACATTATGGATTATTTAAAAATAGTTGCAAATATGAAAAAATATCCAGTAATAAAAAACTATATAAATAGTCTTGTTTAACCAAATTTTATCAAATCCATTATTTTTATGATCAAAAAAAAAATTTAGATGTAAGTATGGTAAAGCATCAATCAATCAATGGTAAAGCATAGACAATGCTTATTAATTTATCAAAAACACAGACCTTTAGAGACATAAATAAATAATTTGTAAAGCTACTACCACACTCTATCAATAAGTAAGTGCTAGGACAATTCGACCATTTGACAGCACAGGTCTTTCAAAAAATCTTCAAGGATTAAATTATTATAAGAATACTAAATTATTCTAAGTAGTGATACCCAAAAATTTCTAGCAATAGATAAGTTATATATACTGAGTGACAAAAGGCTGTTTTTTTGGTCCAGTAAAAAATATTAAATTATGTATAAGCAATATCTACGGCTTATCTTGCTGGTTTTTTAAAACTTATGCAGTTATTAAAATTTAATACATTTTTGCTTACATTTGTAATTTAAAATTTAAATAATTTGTTTTAAACTGACTTATTTTAACAAACAATCTACCCCGTATGCAAGGACATAATCATATTCGTCAAATACTTTAAAAGGAGCGAATTGTGGATTTATAAAAGGCAGGAATATCAATAAGAAAATATATGAAAAATAAAACAATCCCAAGAAAAATCTTATCAGGCATGGATAAAAAAGGCTAAGAAAACAGAACTAAAGTTACCAGATATCTCAGGGGAAAAACAGAGCAGAAAGATCGCCGACTAATCCTTTTGGCTCTAAGAGTTCATTTTAGTTAGACTCGGGCAATTGCAAATCAGTGATTTCTGAAAAAGTACACTAGAAAAGAAACCAATTAATGATTTTTAATAATAAATCTTACTTTATATGCGTATATGCGAGATGGACAATATATGTTATGAAAGTGATGTGGTGAAAAACATAATCCACAGGTTGATATGGAGAAACATGATTATCACACCATGCAAGTAATAGTATTGTGTGCTATTAGATATAATAGTAGACACTCTAACAGGGTGGTGGGTCAGAAAATCCTAAAAAGATATATCCCGATCATTAATACCCAATGCCAAAATATTCCATACAAAAAAATACCATGACAAAAAGATCCTATAAAAAAATATCCCATAAAAAAACCTGTGGCAAAAACTTACTAATACAAAAATATCCTTATCTTTCTAATTATGTATTAATTACAATACAAAGAAATGCAGAGTACATGTATTTACTAGCACTATGGAAGATGATGGTTAGTTGAGGTTAGTTTTGATGGCGATGTGTTAATTAAAATGCAAACAAATGCAAAGCACGTGTTTGTACTAGCAATATGGAAGATGACGGTTAGTTGTGGTTAGTTTTGGTTACACATAATGGGAAAGATAAGGATATTTTTGTATTAGTAAGTTTTTGCCATATGTTTTTTTATGGGGTATTTTTTTCATATGATGTTTTTGTCATGGATTTTTTTTTGAATAGGATATTATGGCATGGGATATTAATAATCGGGATATATTGACTAGAATTTTTTGCCCGGAATTCCTTTGACAGCACTTAGAAATTGGTCGGAGCTAGAGAAAAACAAGACACCCTGGGACCACCTTATTAGATCAATGCTCAGATGTGTCAATGGCTTTATAAAAAATCAAGTGTTTTTAACCCATTAGGGGTCGTCCATTAATCACGTGATGTTTTTTAGCATTTTTTTTAATCTTGCCCCTCCTTCTGGTAATACGTGGTGAGGTTTAAGACTAAGACCCCTACCCGAAATCACGTGTATTTTTAGTACAAAGTATCTTACAAATTTTTAAATATTATCTTTAATTGTGGGTAAATAGAATCAAATTTAATTCTAGGAAATTAGGGCCTGTAATAAAAATGTCCAAACAGATATTAAGGTTGCAGGTTGTTTTTGACTGGCATAAAAATAATAAAGGGGTGTTATTATGTAAAAAACTTATATAATTAACTACCCCTCCTTTCTCCTCGTGATATTTTACGATTTTTGTCGAACCCCCTCCCTCCCTTTCGAGCCTCACGTGATTAATGGACGCCCTCTTAATAAAATTAATTCTGGTATTGATTATTTGATTTAAAAATAAATCATTTATTAGTCATTGTCTGCTAGATGTGTTATAAAGGTTTTACTTCTACTTTAAATAAAGGTATGATAATTTTAAGTTAAAAAATAAAATTTTATTAAAAAGTCTACAGTTTTCGCCTTTATTTTATTAAACTAAAAGTGGTTAAATTTAAAATATTTTTTCTTATTAATTTAAAAGCCCACGACGGCTAATGTACAGCCTAAGTAATAAGTACAGTGGTTGCCATATGTTATTTTATTTCTCAGTTCTATCAACGCTGTCCAAGCATCGAAGAAACATGCAGATACTGCATTTTAGGGCATATTTTAGACAACGCGGTAGTGTTACTACAGACATTACACAAATAACTACCAAATTATAGTTTAACCAATAAATTCTTACTCTCAGAAAAAATACAATCTGTATTTAGTTTACAAATCTACAACATCAATAAATTATTAAAATAAGAAGAAATGTCAACGGAGCAAGGTTGTTTCAAAACTAAATGGCCACGCCATATCTGTCTAGACACCTTTACTTTTGCATAATTATTACATTTTCTGAATATACGACTTTATGGTAATACTTTAAAACGGTAACTGAATGTTAAAATAGGTTTTATTATAGGCCAATATTTTTTTATGTCTGTAAACTTTGGACTAAAGTACTGAACATCAATGTGACTTATCTTTAAAATACATAATTTCTGCGTTTTCGCAAAATATTACAAGTTTGCAACATATGACTTTTTAATTATTAAAATTTAAAAAATTTTTAAGTAACTTTTTTATATTATAATATAATTTATAAAAATAAATTTTTTAATTACATATATATATATATATATATATATATATATATATATATATATATATATATATATATATATATATATATATATATATATATATATATATATATATATATATATATATATATTTAATCGTCAAAATGGTAATGTCCTAAATCCGTTTTGGAAAAATAGCGTATTAATCATTTTTAATTCATTGTCTTGCTAAGGCATTATAAAAATAATTGAATGGTTGGTCCTAGTTGGTCCAATAAGGTCCTTACGCTGTTTGGCGGCAATACATGTACTAATTAGTCATTTTAGAGAATGACAGATTCCAGTGTTTGACGCTAACATATACATTCGGCCTTTAAATACAGTCTGCCTACTTACAACTATCTTTTTATTTTTAACCATGATTTTAAATTACCAATAAAGCAAAACATTAATAATAAGGCTTTTGTAATAATTTCTTTACGATCCTGGAGATAAAATGTAGCAAATTTAATATTTTAATATTACAATTTATAGGGACAGTGAATATACTCGTATACCCTTATATTAATATTACTTCTTAATAAATAAAGGTGTAAATATGTACTAGTAAAAATATAATTTAAATAAAAAATCAAATCAAAATTATTTGTTCAATTTTCGCCTTAGGTTATCCCAGATTACAGCTACAAGAATAAATGTTATCAAAGGGATTGCAATCCTGCCGCAGAGACAGCTAGAGTTTCAAACACCGTATGTTGTAGATATGTGATCAACGGTATCCAATCTTCTCTTGGTAATGTTATTATAGCATTATTTATTTGAAACTTACGTTATTTTCCGGAATCTATGTCAATTTTGTTACCATGCCGGAGCTTTGAAAGCAATGCGTTGGTTTTATTATAAAAATTTAGAAAGTTCACAAAGTAATATTAAATAATAAAATATGATTTTACTAAGGAATTATTAAACATTTTTTTATAAATTAATATAATATGATTGTACGGATGCTTAAATTTTTAAAAGCAGCATCTTTAAAATTTATAGTTTTTATTATGTTTCAAATCATTGAGCTGTTTAAATTTTGACTTAAATTTAAAATAAAACTTACAGCGCAAATGCGCTTTTTTTTTATAGCAGAAAATACCTTATGTTTTTGTAAATACTTGTAATAAACAGATTTTTTAAGAACAAATAGATACAGAATATTTATTTTTTCCTTAAAAATCAATAAGTCATTTTGTGCCTTTGGAGGTCTTTTACGATTAGTTATGTATCTATTTAATAAACGCAGTTACTTGTGCATAAATATCCAAAAAAGAACCTTTTTACCACCTAATTTTTAAAAAATTGAGTTTGGGTAATAAGCTTGCTTGCTGCGACTACTACGTGTTTCCTTTTCCATTTATGTAATATTTTGTAACGATCGATTGCCTCTAACTAAATAGAAAGACCCTTTTAATAAATCTTTATTTTCTAAATAATATACTATTATTGATCTTGTTAATATATACCTCTTTTAGGTTTAATTTTATGGTTTTTAATCTAATATTGTGCAATTTTTTTTTTTGTAATTCTATTCATGTTTCCTTGAATACACCCTATTTAGTGATAAAAACCACTTAATATCTCATCATTCTCTTATGGTTTAAAACAATTATTTTGGTTGGTTGTAACGCCTTTAAAAGTAATTTTAGAAATATCTTGCTATTTGGTTTTAGTTTTACTATTAACCATATTTAAATAAAAATGTCACGCTATGCCACGTTATTTTTTAGATATTATGTAAATATTGAATTCGTTATTAAAAATCTATATTTAGGTTAAATTTTATGTATCTTAAAATAAATTTATGATGATCCTTGCGTTTTTCTTATATTTTTTATAGTGTTCGCTAAATAGATGAAAAAACGGTTAGTATGTTTTTTGGCCTTAATCATTTTATTTTACTTTTTTCGGATTTTTGATAAAAAATGTTGAATATTTAAAAAAACTCTGGTTAGTGACGTAGTTAAAAAAAAAATAAAGTAAGTTAGTAATTTAAAAAAAAAAGTTAAAAACAAAAAGGAATAAAGAGACTTACACCTTTTTTAATTACAAGAAATCGGTATTTAGACTACAGGTATGTGAAACCTTCAATTGATCCTCTAAAATGGTAAACTTTGGGGGTTTATTTCACCCCCTTAAAATGTTTTTCCTCCGATAAAAAAATAATTGTCTCTTATATTTTGATGCAGAATAACATATTTCAGCGGCATTAAAATCGGAGGGGGACACCTGGGAACCTTTCCTTGTTAGTACATTTTAAAACTGAATAACCTAAATTGGGGTTCATATAAGAAAAATAAAAATCTAAGAAAATTTTTTGACATTTCTTTTCTCTATCTCTTTCAAAACAGTGACAAACTTATGAGTTACCTTTAAGGGCAACAAGGACATGTGATCCCTATTTTGACATTCTCTTTCCTTATATTTTTATAGAATTACAGCCCTGCATATTTTTGTTAAATTACAATAGTCTCTAAATAAAAGATTGTAAACAACGTGAAATTATTTACGTCTGTTTAGTTAAGTTAATTTTTTTAGCTTTTGGTGTGGTATAAAAACATTTTAAATTGTTATATGGAAACAAAGTATATAATTTAAAAGGGTGTATTGCATAATTTTATTTTTTTTACCTAACAAACAAGATTTTTGTGTAAAAATGCAGTAACAAATAAGAAAGTATTATGCCGTAATTATCAGCGGTAATTTATAAGTGACGAAAAATCTAAAACTTATTTTCATGTAACTTCGAAATATTAACAAAACAGGTATTTTCCCAATAGGAGTATTTAACGCAAACATTTAGTTTAAATCCTTTATAAGAGAAGAAACATTTTTGATAGATAGTAGTTAATTAAAATAACGTCCGTGGTAGCACTATCGCGTTGTTTAAAAGGTGCCGTATTTTTATTTATTTATTTAAATAGTAGGCTGCCTTTAAGAGAAAAAATTAAACCGGTAATTTTTTATATAACTTGAGAATAATACAGAATAGATAAAAATGGTATAAAAAAGTGTGTTTCTATGATATGAAATTCGCTGTATAATAATTGCCTAATTAAAAATAAAATTACCACTAGTTGATCCAATTAAATTCAACTAACCCTGAAATCAAGTCGGATGTTTACCTGGATGTGGTAACTTAATAAGCGCAGTAGCGCCCTTAGGGTCAGCATTCACTCGATGACATGGCGGCGTAGCTAGATAACCTGGTTAGCTTTGCAAGTTTGTTTAGGATGATTTCATTTTTAATTAATTTACCTTTATAGGATTTTAAAGACGATCTTTCCTAGATTTAGTACACAGCTAGTTTTGGTTCTTAATAATATTATAAAAAATATGTTTTTAATATTCTTCTCAAAACTCAAGCCTTGTAATAATAAAAAAATTTGTTAGGTTCTTGCCATAAATTCCTATCTTTATACTTTTCAAGATGGAACAGTTATGGTCCTGGTCCAGGAGTATAGAAGTGAGTGTGCTCAGTTACTATTAAGCCCCATGAACTTTTCAGATCGGCGGAAACAAAATACAGAGAAACACTGCCAAAAAACGGCTTAAAATAAAAATACTTACCTACGTTTCGGTGGCAAGTCTACACCGTTTTCGAGATGAAATTAATCTAACAAAAATATACTGACAATTACATAATAGTTTAAATTTAAATAGTTTTTGTTCTAATATCAGGATTTAAGGAATAATTAAAAGTATATTAATAGGCTAGGAATGTTACATGTATTTAGACAAATAAAAGTGTCAACCTTCGAAAGAGAGATAATAAGCTGTAACTTGTATAAATCCTTATTATGACATTCTACAAGATATTTAAAAAAGATCTCGTGCCCGTGTCTAAAGATATTCAATATCCAGGGTCACAAATTTAATTTATATTATAAGAATTATAGGGCAGAAAATTCTTTATACATTTAAAATTGTTTTAAACTTCTTTTTATAGGCTTAACACTTTTTTAGATAAAGTTCGAAGCCATACATAGTATAATATAAGAACACACGTGTAAATAATACGTCTTATGAAGTTAATTAATTTATAAAAAGCATAATTATAAATAATTTAAAATAAATAATAAATAATTCATTAAATTAATAATATTTTTTTTTATCAAATTTATTCGTTTAATATTACTTACCTACTTTTTGTAATTAACAATTATTTCGATGAAAAAAGTACATTTGACCCAAAAATCCTTGACGATTAAGAAACAAATATCCTTGACAACAATGATAATAATATTTATTAGTTTGGAAAATTTTGAGCGACTGAAACATTATGATGAAGAAAAAAAATGAGACTCGTGTTTCAGTTTATATAATTTCTTCCTAAAATAAAATTTAATTGTAGCAAATTTATAAAACATATTTACTAAATAAATACACATTAAAAATATATTTAAAGTATTTCCACTAAAAAATGTTTTATTTTACCAAGTAGGTAAGCATAATTAAACGAATATATTTAATAAATACGAAATAATTTTTTAAATGTATTAATTAATAATTAATGCAAATTTTTCACACTTATATATTTTTTTAGTAATTAAGTAACTTTGTATGACGTATTACTTACTGTGACATACGGTTTATCTTGCGTTATACTATATACGTCTAAGCGCTGCGCACTCTTGCACGCAAACGTCATTAAAACCATAAAATGCGAGATTTTTGTAAAAACACGAATTAAGTAACTCTTGAATATCTTAAGACGCGGCCAATAAATTTTATAAGACTTTGAAGACATAGAATACATAATAATGGTCTATACAAGTGTACAGCTTATTATGTCTCCTATTGAGGTTAAACCCCTAATGTGCCTGAGGTAAGGGTAGTAAGTTTTAAGATTTTTCAAAACTGCCTTAGCATTGAGAGTATAAAGATAGAAATTTTTGCAAATACCCAACAAGTACTTGTGTGTAACTAATATGTGAATTCGCCACAACAGTAAAGAACATATCTACAATGTGTTTTTATGTTTTTTGTTGTCCAGGGTGTCAAGTTATAAATTTACACCTACTTCTACTTCTTTATTTTTTATTGTGGGAAATAAAGATGTTAGTTTTTTAAGTTAATTTTGTAATTTTAGAATATGTAATTAGATTTTATTTTTTTTTTAAGATATACAAGATACGACAAAAAGTATGATTTACTTAAATGGAATACTTTGTATGTTATACCACCATTGAAAAAAAACTTTTAAAGAGCTAATAAAAATATAACATTTGATAAATATGTTTATCTTTAATACTTTCGGCAATAAAATCTAAAAATAATTTTTAATTTTCAATATATCTACAGCAGTTAACTTATTGTTTTTAGCTCTGCTATAGATATACCTAGGAAAATTAAAAATTATTTTTTAGATTTGAATGGTTATATTTCCGAAACTATGAATTAAAGGCAGGCGTTTTAATTCTTGTTAAATTCTCTAAGCTCTTTGGAAGGTGTTTTTAATGGTGATATAAAACAGGGTATTTCATTTTAAAAATTATACTTTTTGTCGTACCTTGTATTTTAAAAGATAATAACATTCTGATAACAATTCTGAAAACTACAAAACTTATAAAATTATATACATATTTATCTAAATTATTCGATACGTTTAAACTCTGTCAATTTTTTCTATGAATAGACCAACGTTTTGTCCACCAACTTACGATCTATTAAATACAATGAGTTTGCATTAAAAAGACAATATGTTATAATGTAAGTAGTTTAAAAAAAATGTGAAAATTGAAAATGAATAAACGTAACAAAATTTTTTATTGTTGTAAAATAATAGTTTCTTTAAACTACTTAAATTTACTACCTAATATATTTAAATAAAAAAGAACAACTCACGTATTTATTTAACAACGTAAAATGTGTTTTTATATTTATCTTTAGGCTTCCATAAAGTATAAGGACTAGAAATTTGTGTCAAAAATTAATACACAATATGTAAAAGCTATGATGCTTACGATTTTAATATATTGCTTTTTAAAGTTTAAAAAATTTGGCAACACCGCGCCCGCTTCACCACCACAAGTCAAACGTAGAACTTTTTTGCGAGGTTTTACATATTTACACTATTTTTAAAAAGATGTGTATTTAAAAAAAGGTGTACTTACCACAAAATTAAGCTGAATATCCATTTTATGAACACAAATTATTACCGAAGTTTTTTATTTTGCTTAAAGAATAAGATTTTTTTGGTTGCACACATTCCGTTTTTAAAACCCTTTGGTACGCCTGTACTATGGTTGTCCTAAATGGATGTAGCCGTCGTGGAAATCTTTCGCGATAAATTTGAGCTGATAGATTAGCATTTGGGTTTGCCTCGCCGTAAATTAATAACATTTTGGCATATTTTCCCGATATAAAAAACATTTTAACCCACAACGGATCAAACATATCGCCACCAGAACGAACAATGCACGACTACACGAGGCTTTTGGGTAACGCTGTTGCCAATTGTTTTTTAAATTAATAACTGGGGAAAAATTATTATTTTTAATTTATTTATAAATTTAAAGAATAAAAATTTAGTTTATTTTATTAGCAAATGAATCGACTTAAAATCAATTAAAACGAAAATTTCCAGTTGTTAAGCTTATCAGATATAATCGCATACAAAATGTGTAACTTTGATATCGTTTAAACAAAAAGCTGTTAAGTTTTGACCCATATTATCATGTAATATAAACTGTAATATAACTTGTTTTAAGCTACACTTTCGCCCATTAAAATCGTTAGCATCATACTTTTTATACCCTGCATTTGTAGATATTTGTAATTTTTGTTTATTATTACAAAAACTAGATGTGTTATGGATTTATAACACCACTAGTTGTGTCTATAAAGCAGGCAGTTAATTTTAGACGAATAGGGGTCTCTTAGAAAATACTTAAGTTGATATAATTGAAGTATAATTTATTGTATCATCGCTTTATTTAAAAAAAAATAAGTTATACATTTTTAGGTCACTAAAGAGTGTAAATTTATTTAAAAAATATATTGATACACTTTTAACATAGAAAATGATAATAATTTTTAAGAACTACAACACAAGAGAGAAAAAGAGTGTCATGTGATCTTAATCAACGCAAAAAGCACTATCTAATGCCCATATATACTCCTAATTGACATACTACTTTATCTGGGTAAAATAATGGAAAATACAGTAGTATTAATGGAGAATAATGGAGAATATGTCATGTTACAAATTTAATCGACTGAATAATACTTTGGTTGGCAAAATTTCAGATAAATAGCAAATGGCTTTAAAAATATATGCTAAATGCCATCGATAAAATGCAAATATTTTGCCACACCGGAATACATATTTGTTGATAATTCGATGTGGTCGTTTTCCTTTTTTTATTACGTTCCCATTATTTGACCATGTATACGTGTTGTTACATATGGAAAAAGAATACATTATAATTTAAATATTTTTTACCATTTCTAATGCCATTTTAGAAACATTAGATTTAAAAAATTAACTTGACCAAAAAGAGACGAACGTTTGTGTATCTCTATGTGCAGGTAAATGTTATTTTGTGTGCCTAATTTATAATTTTATAATAACAAAAAAAACAATTAAACCAAAGTTGGATCAATTTATAGATTTTCTTATAATTCAAAAGATATGTTAACGCACTCTTAGACAATAAAAATTTTTAGAAGTATTAGTAAGTATACTGGAAATTAGAAGACTCTAAATTTTCTTAGAAAACGCTGATATGGTGCGTAATTGTTTCTTCCTTCAGTCCGACCGCCCAGAATGGACCTTGTTAGTAAATTTTAAATTTCAATAAAATCTTTTTGTTAAATAATATAATATGCCTTGGTACTTATCAACAAAATAGGGTAGGATTTCGGGAAATTCAGGTTTAGCAGGTTAAATAATATAGCACAAGTAAGTATTTATTTTTGCGACAAAGCCGGTAGTCCACGGTGTAGCAGCAGTAATCAAATTCGAAAGTACACTTTTGAAAACCCGTAAGCGATTGTGTTTATGCTTCTTTTTTTTGGTACATTTATTATTTTTATCTTGTTTTTTGTTTGGGGTTGTAGAATAGCAAAAAATGGTACAACAAGAATACATTTTACAGCGAGAATGTTATTGTAGGTTGCGAAGACATAATACTTATCAGTTTACAAATTAATACATTTTACAAATCGAAACAATAAATATACCAGGCTGGTCAAAAAATTAAATTATTTTTAATAATAAAGCAAAGTTAATTTAATTATAATATAAATAAATAAACAACACTTTGTTAACTAAAAAATATACATAAAAAATAGGAAAGCGCAAACCGACCAGTTATAGAACTCAATGACAAAATTGAAACAAGTTTGTCATTAGTTGTAAAAAAGTCTTGATTTTGGTAAATCGTGTCAGAGCCATTTAACCTAAAAAAAACTATGAAAATTGCTTAGGTGTATTTCTAGATTGCTACATCTGTAATTGGGCCACATAGCCCAACGGATTTTTATAAAAATATAAATAATAAAATTAAAATAAAAGGTTATAAAAGAGCCCGTTGACGACACCGGCTAGAAGATCGTCATTCTTATGTACTAAGTAAGTCATATGCGCACTAAATACCTAATCAAAAATAATTTTTAACATAAAAACCTCCTGAACAAGTTGAAAGTTAAAAACAGCATACATAAAAAACTCAGCGCCTTACTTAAAATAAATTAGGTAGTAAATTTATTTAAAAGAATTGAAACAGATTACTTATAATTTTGCCTTTACCGTATAAATATTATTTAACTACTAATAAATCCACTCATATATTAAAATTTTCATTGTCACAGCTTAAATTAAAATAGGGAGTAAAATTATGACGAACTTATAAAATAGTATTTCACGGCATTGTCTGTTGGTTAAAAAAATTTCGTAAAAAGGTAAAAAAATAAACTATTGCAGCGGTTAAAATAATTATTTTAAATAAGAAATATAATAGAAAAATAAAAATACATTGAAATCACAAAATTTGAACTTTTCCAAAATATATAA
This sequence comes from Listronotus oregonensis, assembly GCA_019359885.1. Classification (NCBI taxonomy): domain Eukaryota; kingdom Metazoa; phylum Arthropoda; class Insecta; order Coleoptera; family Curculionidae; genus Listronotus; species Listronotus oregonensis. The sequence continues at coordinate 73,254 of JAHBCN010001194.1, forward strand.
AACAAAACGTATAACACAAAAATAAGTTACTTAAACTAGAACTGGTTAAAAAAGTTTAGATGTAAGCTGCAAAACATTTTTTTTATAGTTGAAAGCCCTAATTGAATAGAGAATAATATTTATATAAAATATAAATTTTAAGCATTATTTAAAATTTTGTTGGCAGTTTTTATTTATAGCTTGTAATTAAATATACGTTTACAAAAAGCAAAATTTAAATTTTGTTTGGTTCCGTGCGCTTGTTTTAATAAAACAATTTTGCAGTTTTAAATATTTATTGTGCAGATTCAAATACATGGACAAGGAATCACCTACGTAATCAAAAATTATTAAATCGCTCACGGAATTAATAAAAATATTTTCGTATTAAATATCAATTGCTATGAAAAATAATATTATTAATAATAAAAAGCGAGCGTATAAAATTATCCAGATCAGTACTTTACAGGAATAAGTTTAACGCTAAAAACACTTTCTAAAAGAAAGGATTTTCAACAAGCACCAGGTTGCACAGTTTAAACAACGTGAAAATTAAGAACTTAAGGATTTTTTGGAAATTCTTGCTTAAAATAGTTTTAGAATAATTGGAATTTTAAAAAGTAAAGTAATAGCAGTCCTAAAAGCAAATAAGGTATAAATATATCCCTTTATTACGTCACAAACCATTACATGTAAAGTGGTGTTAAAATGACTACCAGATTTAAAATTACACTATGAATTTAAACCTACCGTCATAAAATTTATGTTAAACTAAACTACGTAAGTAATATATTACTAGATAGGTTTTTTATCTGTTGTATCAGATTTTCCTTATTATTTGTGCCCCAAATACCAAAGATTTAAAAATATATAATAAGATAAAAAATAGTTATCTTATTGATTTTATTAATAAGTGCTTTCTTAGAAAACCAAATTTATTTTTGGCATATAATTTTGGCTTCTCAAAAAAATGTTTAGAATGGGTGATAAATTTTATGTGGAGACGTAATACACTTTTAGATTTTAATATGATATTATTTAACGACGAAAATAAAAAGTATGTCATTTATACGAGCTCTTGAAAATGTAATTACATTTATAGGTTAAACTTTTAGACCGATGATCAAACGCATACTAACCACAACTAACATTAAACCAATTAAAAATATGGCATTTTGCATTTGACAATTACAGAATAAACTGAATTGCTTTAGTATTTTGGCAAAAGAAACTTGTTTAAAAAAAATACGTGAAAGAAGAAAAAAACCTTTGTTACTTAAAAAACAGATATCATTTACATAATTTTAAATAATTTGTGGGTGATCTTAGAAAACCTTAATATCAATTTACTTACCGACATCCTTATTTTTTAAGATAATAAATCTACCTGTCACAACCAATTAATCTGTTAATCTGATAGTTCCTAAGGGTCAATTGATTCTGTGAACTCTATTAGTGTACCTATCTGACAAGTAGCCCAAAAATATTCTGTGATAAAGCGTATTAAAATAAAAAAAAATCAAATATATGGGTTTAAATAAAAATGTTAGAAAATTTTTACATTACAAATAATTTAAGTAATATATTTTCAAATTTTTAGTTAAACCTACATAAATATTTTAAACGAGACTACATTTCATATAAATAGCTATTCTGGCATGTTTCAAAATTTAAGTCATCGATCGCCAATTTAACGAGTAAAACGAGATTTCCCCAAAGACAATGTATGGTGTTGAATATTTGCTGACAAGATTTACAACTTGTTTGTTATAATAAAACACTCGGGTCTAAAAAAACAATAATATAAAATTAATTTAAAAATATATTTTATGTTGCATCAAGAATAAAAATATATTTGGGTACAATTTTTTTTTCAAGAATATATTGTTCATATGTGTATATTACTGATAAGGTATAAATAAAGTAGCTTATTCGCAAACATGCCCATTCTGACTTATGTGGTTGACCCTGTGGTGGGCATTATAGCACAGTTAATGGTAATTAAAATTTAACAGCAAACCACCAGTACAATTTTTTAAAAGAAGTGCATAGACCTAAAGAACCAAAATCCATACAACACTTACCTGTTTTCTGTTTTTTTTATATTTAAAAATTTGTCAAAAATATCCAATTTTTCTTTAAGAATAATACATTTAGTTTAATTGTTATTTAATCGCGATACTGTTAATAGGACTTTTATGAAGAATCGAAAAACAAACAACATGTTTTTTTTTGCTAATTCTTATTGGTGCACTCATCACAAAAAAGTTTGAAAACCACCAAATTTGACAATTAAAAAAATTATAACTTTGACACTTTAAAAATTAAATTATGATTATTGAAATATTGATTATTTATAATAGGTTGTTTGATCAAGCTAATGCGGGCACTATTAATTGTGTGTTTTTTTAAAATCACAGTTCAAACATTTTGCTGTGATTTTTTGGACAAGTCAGCATATAAACTGTAATTGTACAATTAAAAGTGAACGGATTATTAAACTTTATAATTTATTTTACAACTGGTATATCTTTGATTGCAATAAACTTGACAAAATGTGAAAAATGGCTTCAAACATTGTGTACCACGCGATGTTTCCCTCTTGGGGCAGAGTACTAGGGGCTCGAAACAGACTAAGGGAAATGTACAACGCCTTGCGTTAGTATTTTTACGACTTGCTTTAAACTTCCACTTCTCTACTCCAAGAACGAGATCGCTTGATTACCGTAATGTTTGAAGCCGTTTTTCACTATTTTTGTCAATTGGATATGCAAATCGACGATCTATAAATTGTAGAATTAAATATGAAATTTAATAATCCGTTCACTATATTTAAATTGGACAATTATAGTTAATACGCTGATTCGTCCAAAATATCACTGCAAAAAATATGCGAATAGAAAAATACAGACACCGTACAGCGCATGCCTTAAGCTCATTTAAACAACATATTTGAAATAATTATTTTGCCAAAGATTAGCTTTTTACTTTAAAAGGGTTAAAGGTACGAATCTTTTAAAAAGTTGTCAATTTTAGCGGTTTTTCCGACTTTCCTCTGCTATGTTATTTGATTTTTTACAAAAGTACTTCTGATAGCATCGCAATCAAATAACAGTAAAGTTAATATTATTAACTTCTAAAGAAAAAAAATTAATAGTTTTTTTAATATGAAGAACAGAAAAAAGCTAACTTTTGACGAAAATTTGTTTTTTAAGTTCCACGCATCTATTTTTACGGGATGGTACTAGCGGTTCACTATTAACTTTTATTTGTCAGAACAACTTTTATTTTGCTCTGCAAACTGCAATGATAGTTATAAAACATAACTTAAATATTGCCTATTTTGGAGAAGTTTTAAAAACAAAAATTTAAAGTGTAAGGATTTTTGTATAGTTTAAGCATATACAGAGGTACGATGCCACACCTTTTTAAGTAAAATAAGAACAACAATAATAAGAAGTAATAAAGAACTTTTTACTAGGACAGAATAACAATATTTAAATAAATTTAGATTGGCGACAAAATTTGGCGAGAATAGGGCTAACAATTTTTGTTACAGAAATAAAAGTCTGTTTTGGCGTTAATTGTAAAAAAATTGAAAACTTTTTATTTATAAGGATTACATAGCTTCTTCTATTAATCATTTTTTCATTTAAATTAAAAATATATATTAAATTTAAAAAAAACGCGTATACAAAACATGAAAAATTAAGAATAATATTTATTTGATTTATATTTGTTGTTTTGTTAATTAAAATATATATCGAATTTAAAAAATAGACCGTTTTTTAAAAGCCTCTTAATTTAACCCAAATTAATTATTTAACACAAAGCGAGCTACAAATACAGAATTTAGAATATCGATTCTATCATTTATTAATTTTTATTTTGAATATAGATAATTTCACGTGGTGTTATTTAATTATTATACAAAAAAACATTTTTTATTAGAGGGTAAACATATTTAAAGTAAGTATCTTAAAAAAGTTATTGCCAAATTAAAAATCAAAATATTTCGTTTGTTCATTACAATTTTATTATAAAAAAACTCAAGTACATATTTGTATATTCCAAATTTTTTTTATTTTATTTTTGATTTAAACATAATTTTCGTTTTTAATTCATTTTTTTTAACTTTCTTTGCGTCGTACGAAAAGAACAATATTTAAAGTTAATACCAGTCAAATTTTTCCAAAAAATTAGTAAAACAATGATTATATGATGTATCTATGCAGGGGGTAAATACTTTAAACAGTATTTGTAAAAATAATTATGTTTTTCATAATCTGTAATGTTACTTACTTCGTACCATTTAAGTTTAAAATTAAAATATCTCGAAAGATACTGGGTTAATCAAACATTAATTAAAAGATGGGTATTTGTTTATAAAATTAATAATAAAATTGTTTACGAAAAAGGTAGTACAAAGTAAAGGTGAAAAAATAAATAAAATTTCCCGAAGCTACGCCAATAATCCATAATAGTAGTAAAAGTGTATCATCGGAAGGTATATTTCGGTAAATATTTTAATTTTTCTAGGATTTATATAAATTCAAAAACCAGTTTAAAAATGAAAATAAAATCCCAATTTAATTTTTTTTCTTTTATATTATGTATTTTATAAATGAAACCGTTTAGAAGAAGTTAAATGACACTTTAGGCTTATTTTTGGCCAAAAATTCTCTCATCAAGCAAGGCATTTATTTTTTGAATTACCCTGTATAAATAATAATATCTGTTATTAAAAAACATAGTATATTATGATACAATATTATAGATATACTTTATGATCTGGTGGCAAAGTTATGTTTTTAAAAGTTCTTATTTTGTAATTGCCAGAAATATTTTTATACAGTAAGACCGCTTCGGTCCTGATCCCAGGGTAAAGCAATTAAGTGTGATCACTTCATAGAAGTCAATAGGCTGAGCACACTCAGTCGCTATACTCGGGGACTGGGACCAAAGCGGTCCATTGTATAGAACTTTTCTAGCTAGTACCCAATAAGAACTTTAATAAACAACATTTGTATTTAAAATTTATTTATATATATATATATATATATATATATATATTATATATAAAATATATATATAATATATAAATTTATATATATATATATATAAATGTCTTAGAAAATATACTTTTAGTGAGTTTCTCTTATTATAGAAGATATTATTGAAAAATAAATTGTTTTTATTGTTATCTTTAAATTCTTATAGACTTAATATTTTAATATCACCTCCCTATCTACAAATTCATTCTAACTTTAGTGTTCATGCCATGCCCCAAGCTTTCTCTCGAAATGTTAGATTTGCCTTTAATTTATTTTCTTAGTATTAAGTTGTTATGACTCTGATTACCTACACTAAACTCTCTGAAATGTAAGCTATTTCTTTCGCAAATTGCATTTTACTAATGTGGTTACTTAGAAATTAAAAATATTTGCTTTAAAGTTTTTTTTTTAAACTAAAATAATTATTTTCCTTATTGTAATAATACAGCGTCGTAGTATTTTTGTTAAATTAAACGAATATTATAGCTATTTTGAATTTTGCAATAAATAAATAATTTCTTTTTGTGATTTACATCACTATTTTTTTTACTTTTGATGTTAAATTTAAGTTTGTTATTTAATTATTATCATTTAAACTCTTATCCCAACTTAGGTTCTTAAGTACAACTTTGTGATTTGAAAATTTTAGCTAGTTTCGTTAAAGAGGTTTCCCTGAGCTGCAAATTTTCGATACAAGTATCTTAATCTTATATGACGCAACTGTCGTTAAGGGATTTTGGATATTAAAAACATAATATAATAAAACTATTTTAATAAATATGTAATCTAACAAGCTGTGATTCTACCAAACTAAAAAAATATTTTCGTTTAAATCAATGCTTAAAAGGAACTATAAACATAAATTTTAAAAAATAGAAAATCGGTTTAAAATCGATGAAATATTACTGTATTTGTGTACTGTATTACTAATTTAATAAATTATTATTGGTAATAAATATTTTCTGTTTCCGATCTAATTTCTCGTTGTTCTATAAAGGGCATCCGCCACTGATAATACTATCCTATGTTTTACACACAAATGATATTTAAGTTAAACAGAGAAATATCTTTATTTGACATTTTAAATGAAAATGGAGAATGCAGAAAGTACGATAAAACCGCTCTGATACAGTCATCTAGCTGATGAAATTTCTTTTTATGTCTCGCATATAAAATGAGATTTCCTTCATGCCAGCATTAAGTTTTAAGAGTTGAACCGCGATAAGGAAAGCTACAAGGTTATCATCCTATATGTTGTCATGATTGTAAAATGTTGTATTGTATATATTTTCTAGAAATTACAAAAAAGCTAAAAATCGTGTTTTTCCTATTTGCTATTTAATTTATTTTTACTTTAACGATATTACTCTGTGCAGCATGACATTCAATTATACAGAAGAGAAACTTTGACTCACGTTAGTAGATGTTAAACAAGTAAGGTCCAAAATGATTACTTTTTTCCAATTACCATATATATCACAATTTTATTACTATTATGTACAAACGAAATTATTTATTGTAATAAAAATTAAATATCAGTGGGTACTAATAGTTCAAGAGTTACAAACAATTTTAAGTGGGTCCTTGAACATAAAGTCAAGGTCCGGTTAAAGGGTAGAGGCCCCCAGCAACACTTGAATTTTTTTAATTGCTTACCAGTTCTTTTACTATAACAAAGGCCGACTTTTTTATTTAAGGTTGGTAGGGAGCCGCTACCCTTTAGCCAGACCTTTACTTTTATGTTAAGGGGTTCTTCAAGGACAAATACACAAATTTTTAAAGTGCCTTAAAACCTACTTAAAATTTTTGACCAGCTCTTAAGACACTTTCAAAATTTGTGTAATTCTTATAATATATAAATAAATAAAAGTCAAGGTCTGGCTGAAGGGTACCAGCTCCAAGCAACACTTGAATTTTTTAAATTATTGACCAGGTCTTCTACTATTACAAAATCAGCATTTACCAAATTTCCTAAAAATGTAGTGAACTACACATCGGTAAAACCAAAGTACCGCTTAAAGTCAGCATTAAAGAACATAGATATTTGCCACATTTTTAAACAGCCATCCTTATAGCCAATGCTGGAGGTAACATTAACACACTAAAACACCACTGCAAATAATAGTTATCTACTGTTGCCAAGGGTAATGTAAAAGAGTTAATGTTTAAAAAAAATTAAATTGTTTAAAACAACAGGGACAGCAATATTATGTTTAGGCAGAGATATAGCCTGTTTCATTTAAAAGCATAACTTAGAAAAGTGTTACATGTAAACAGTGCCTTTACGATAAATGTAATTATAAATATCAATAAGTAGATAACAATATATTAGCTTTTATTCTCGGGTCATAACACAAAGTATTATTATTTCCGTTTGATATTATTATTTTACAAAATTAATGCATTTAATAGTTATTTATCTTAACACGTACAATGTATTATTTCATATTGTGTAATTAAAAACGTTTTTTTTTGATTGCTTTTATGTCGGTACCTACTTACCTTTTATTACATCGCTTTAAAGAAATTGTTTAAGATAGTATAGTAAAATATGGATAGTATGCTAAAGCTCTGTTCCTACTGATAATATTTCCACAAAAATTTGAGGGGGTTACCGGTCATATTTTGGATTTAAGGCTTCCTAAAGTCACTGCAAAATATTAAAATTTTATTGTATTACTTTACTTCGCATGAATTTTAAAAATCACAAATAAGATGTAAAAATTTAAGGTATTAAAATAAAAATACATACCTTTTAAAGATATAATAAGTTTTAAAGTTTTCAGGCCCACGATATATCTACAGGGTGGTCCAAATCATACACCAAAAAAAGTGTGTCAATAAAGCATCTTAAAAATAAATAAAATAATAAAAAGAAAATAGAAACAGTTAAAGTTACATTAATGCATTGCACTTTTGATCTTATAATGAGTTTTTAAGTTTTTTAAGGAATCATATAGGGTCTGTCAAGTTAAAATTAAACTAAATATTACTTAAAAAACTTTTATTTTAACCTATTGTCACGGCTAAAAAATTATTAAAATATTAAAATATTTTTTTACATATTTGGTGGATCCTGTCAAGTTATTTATTTACACCCACTATATTTATTTCTTAAGTTAATTCTGTAGATTTTAAATATATAATCAGTTTTTTATTAACTCTTTAAATATACAAGGTACGACAAACAGTATACCTTTTTTAAATGGGACACTTTCTGTACCTTTTACAAGAACTTTTAATGACCTTAAAAAAAAGCAAATTTAATGTATAATTTCCGCTAGTACTAATGCTAAATCAATATAAATATTACGTTTTTCTTAAGAAAAAGCAGCTGAGGAAGTAAAAATGTCACAAGTACTCTATTAAGCTATTTTCTGGACTCAGATTAGTCCAAGAAATGACATATCACTATACAATATAATATAAAGATATAATAAATATTTCTAATCTACTTTTAATAAGTAACTTTTTTAACTATTTAAATAAATATTTTATTATATTTTTGCTAAAACAATTCTCTTATTTACAATTACCGACCAAATATTATTTTCACCATTAAGAAAAATCTTATTTATTACGTCAGTTCCTAAAAGGCATTTCATTAGTAGAAAGACTGCATCAAAGTACGTTTTACATTTTTCATTTCTATTTTAACTGTCAGATAACGATTTGTTTCTATGACTGATCCGTTCAACCCACATTTTACTTCTGGTCATAACAAAAATCCATTTCATTTACATTTTAAAAACAAATTTTATTACGCAGTATTAAATGTTCAGTTCACTTATTTAAACTATAAGCTTGTTTACTGACTGGAGAACATTAATCATTTTAGTTTTAAAAGCAAAAACTAAATGATATTCACATTAAGTTAAAAGAATTTTTTTCAAAAAAATTGAATTAATAATATTTAGGGTGTCCCGAACTTAGTGGCCAATAATTCTAGATTTCATTTTGCTTTTCAAAATATGAAAAAAGGTTATAATATAAACATGCACCAGCTAGAGCGCCCAAAAGATGGGCTCCAAAATCACGTTTTGCGTAATACCTTCAAAACCGTTTGGGGTTGCTTGTTAAATTTAAGAAATTTGCTTATTTTCTAATCTTGCATGCAGTTAATTTCTTAATTAAAGAAAATTTTACCAGATGTGTGCCTGGTATATTTTGCCCCAAAAATTTTGTTATTTTGATAACACTAAAATCTTGGACATCCATTGTCTATATTTGTTTATTTGTACAGAATGTTTTGGTTAGTGATAACTAAAGAATCTTTTTAAAAGCTAGAACCACCTCTTTTTAAGTCTCATGTACCTCCGCAGGCCAAAAAAAAATCAAAATAAGTTGATCTAACCCTCACACCGGTCTAAAATTTTAAGGCGATCATCCTGGAGTCATAAAAAAGCTAGAAAAAAATTATTGGTTTAGTGCATACCTTGGAACCACCTCTTCTCAACTCTCATGTACCTTCGCAAGCCAAAAAAAATCAAAATAAGTCGATCCAACCCTTACACCGATCTAAAATTTTACGACGATCGTCCTGGAGTCATAAAAAAGCTGAAAAAATTATTGGACTGGTGCAACCCCTGGAATCATCCCTTCTCAACTCTCATGTACCTCCGCAGGCCAAAAAAAAATTTAAAATAAGTCGATCCAACCCTCACACCGGTCTAAAATTTTAAGATTATCGTCCTGGAGTCATAAAAAAGCTAGAAAAAAATTATTAGTTTGGTGCAACTCTTGGATCCACCCCTTCTCAACTCTCATGTACCTTCACAGGTCAAAAATTTTAAGACGATCGTCCTGAAGTCATAAAAAAGCTAGAAAAAAATTACTGGTTTGGTGCAACCCTTGAAACCACTTCCTCTCAACTCTCATGTACCTCCGCAGGCCAAAAAAAAATCAAAATAAGTCGATCCATCCCTCACACTACACCGGTCTGTTAAAACAAAAAAACATAGAAAATTTTCTCGAACACGTAAATACTTATTTTAAATTGCGCTTTTTTGACATAAAATATAAATAGGTGACTCAAGTAGTAGATATGACGACATCGATGATTGTTAAAATAGAAACCGCCATATTTTTGTGCAGTTTTATAATCTTCAAGAAGAGCCGATTTTAAAAACATTAAATATCCATCATTCTGGTGGCAGTTTCTACTTTAACACACTGTTATTACAGGGTGTTAAAGAATTGTGTACATAATGACTTCTATCCTTTAGGAAGTTGTTAAATGCATAAGGAATTTATTAATATTACCTAAATACTTGACAAAAATGTTATTGTGTCAGCATAACAAACACTACCATAGTAACAAGGTAGGTATTAAAGAGCGTTTTTATATATTCCTCACCTCCGCAGGGCAAAAAAATCAAAATAAGTCGATCCAACCCTCACACCGGTCTAAAATTTAAAGACGATCTTCTTGAAGTCATAAAAAGTTAGAAAAAAAATATTGGACTGGTGCAACCCTTACCTTACACAAAATTAGAAAAAAAAAAAAAATAATATGCTGTACTCATAAAACTGTCAATTAAAATTATAAGCCTTTTTTATTTTGAAAATTAGCTTTTTTTGGAGGTTGTAAATCTGCAATATAATATGGGGAATATAAAAAAATCGTCGATGATAACATATTTATCATACAAGGCAATATACAATTTTTATTTTATATAAAAAATGCGCAAAATTATTATTTACGAGTTCAAAAAAATTTTCAATTATTTTTTGTTTAAACAAGTAATGAATTTGTTCTATACATTAGTATATAGTTCTTTACCACCATCTAGCTACAAAACTGTTATCTAAAACCATGAGTACTTTATGTTTTATAAAACCAGCTTCTCTTAGAGAGTATAAATCTGCAATAAAATATGGGGGTTACTATTTAAAAAAATCGTCTATGACGTCGTACTCACTACATAAGTCATCCTGTATACTTACGTTTTATGTCAAAAAATGCGCAACTTAAAATTATGATTTACGTGCGCGAAAAAATTGTATTTTTATGCTTATACGAATAATGAATTTGTTCCATACATTATGTAGTCATTGTATGTTATCTGTTGTTCACCAAAGCTTGATCGATTTTTACGATTTGGAAACGGCTATCAGATCTTTAAATTTGCTTTTTTTTTCTCCAGTGGTTTGCTTCCGACCGTTGTATGCGGGATTGTTTTAACTACGCGTGTCCGTTTTACCTCGTTTTGTATGTTTTTTTTTTGTGTTTTTTAACTCTAATTGGCACATCTGATTGAAAAATGTGTAAAAAGAGGCGACCATTAGGTAGAATAGTTTTTCCAACATAGTTCTTCGTCTTACTGTTTTTATTTTCAATAGAGCTTCGCTTGGAAATCATTTAGATACCTACTATCTAATAATAAGAACAATAATCTGCTTTTTGTTGTTTAATAAAAAAATATTTATTGTGATATCCACTTTGCTTTTGTCAAAAGTTCTTAACTGTTAATTCCTTAAAAGAAAGTGATAAAGTTTTTTTTTATCTTTGACAGCTCAAGAAGGATTATTATATATGTATATTATATCCTACGGATTATATACATATATAAACCTAAATACCAAAGTACCGTGAGTGCCGGGTTTTCCGGTGTTTAACCCATTTCTTCCCAGTTGTTCCGTCAACGCTGTCCAAGCACTGAAACATGCAAACGTTGCATTTCACAGCACCTTTTAGACAACGCGGTAGTGCCACCACGGACGTTATTTTTAAATAACTACTACCTAAAAAAAAGTGTCAGTATCTTTATAAATGCAAAAAACTTTAGTTATATATATTTTTAAATCATAGTTTAAATCAACGAGCTACACCCACAGAATATGACAACAATTTTAATTCTGAAAAATGTGCCCTTATAAAATTTTTGCCCTAGCTTTCAAATGAAGTACTTTATTAGTGGCGTTTTTTACAATTTGCAATGCAGACTATAACCCTAAAAGAGTATTTTTAAATGCAATGGTCCATTTTTTCTATTCGGCAATCTATCTTGAAACACGCTGTATATATACTACTGATTTCGGCCAGCCAACCTGTAACTTGTACAAATTAAGTATTATTAGCTAACAATTTAAATGATGATTTTGTATATATATATTTTTTTAAAACAGGATTAAAAATTGATAAATAGATTCAAAAACCTTAAAGATTATACACCCACATTACAAGAAAAATGTTACCTACATACCCTAATTACCTATATCTTGTTTAATGTATTGGGGTGGCAATAAAATTACATTACCGACAACACGAGTACTAAATATCAAATTGAATCCTTATTATTCAGGTAGTAAATGTCCATCCAAGCAATAATAAACTAATTATCTATGCATAAGTAATAAATGGATTTTTCCAAAATTCTTTAATTACCTGAAATAAACTTCTACCCTAACAAAATGGCCTTTGTCCCTGGGTAATATAAATAGGTGCAAATATCTGCGGTACTTCAGTTTAATTATTTTTCTTCAACAGTTCAAATCGCATCCAAGTATACAATACAACAAAATGGCACCTCTAGCAGAAAACGAAATTATTCCGCGTTATCCGTGGTCTATAAGAAAATAAAAACCAACCGTCCGCATTTTAGTGAAGAAAATCGCCGTGTTTTAGTGGAAAAAAAGATGCTAAAAGATTATGGTGTTAAAGTGTCCATGGAGCAGTACGAAAAAATGTCAAAATCATCGATAGGAAGCCAAAAGGAGCAGAGCAAAAACCCGTTTTGATAAAAAGAGATACAACTCAAGGCATCTGGTGCCACAGAAGCCTTCCTGCGGACCGAAAAAGACAGTATACGAATATCACAGATGATCAGAAAGCCTCCAAGAAGACAACTGCCAAAAGAGCGACTAATACTGGGTTGATTGATCAAAACGATAACACTCAGAATACACCCAACATTCAAACAATATCGAGAAAGACTTCTGAAAAGAAAACCAGTTCCAACACTAAGTCCGTGTTTGACCGTCTTTACGAAAACCGGTATAAACCCAGTCAAGAACAGATTGCACATGTTAAACATCAACGTGCCCATGAAGTCAAGGTTTTGGTCAACAAACAAGCAGCAGCAAATAAGCCTTGTGTCTTTCGGGAACCACCAGTAAAAAGACAACGCTACAGCAGGGAGTCCCTAAATGGTACCCTAAATTCGTCCGTTTTTGAACGATTATACGCACAAAGAAAACAGCTTAACACTAAAAAGTTTACAGACACTCAAAAGAGGGAAATCTATCTTCGACAACAACGGGAGAACAATAGGAAATCTCAAGTACAATCAAGTTTCAACGATTTTTTATCATGCAACAGGTCCTGTTGCTGTTCTACATCATCTACAGAAACTGCCGTTAGCGATTTTGATTCCGACAGCGATTTTAAACTTCACGATGTTACGGAGCCATCGACATTCGACTTTAGTGACAGTGATGATATAGAAATTATCGAAGACGAAAATTTAAATTCTGAAAATGACTTTAAAAATGTGCATGCTGTATTGAATTCACTGACTCAAAAATTTAAAGATAATATGACGCTGTGTCATATTGACGAAAGTGAATATACTGATTAGAGGCAAAGATCGCAGTATTGTTATGTAATAAGTAATGTGTTTTATAAAGGTAACATTATATATTTTAATTAATTAGACTTGCCGATATATTAATTATATTTAATTATCTGTGCAGCAGAATGTATCTGCAATAAAATACTATTTTTAAAACAGCATAGAAGCATTACTAAATGTCTAAATAATAGGTACTATGTGTAACATTGTTAATTTAAGATAAATAGGTATAAGTCCAACTAAGTTTTTTATGTGTATCTTTGAATCTCGTTAATTAATAAACCTGTAAAAATCGTAATTTAATTTTTAAACATTTATATTATTAGTTGAATGATTATTATTATGTGCACTAGTCCTACTTTTTGTATCATCCTTTTGGTTTTTAGTGTATAATTTTGGATTCATTAATAAATACTATTTAAAATAAAATAAAATTGTTTTATTGCCTACAAATAAAAATTACTTAAGAGATCCTAATGGAAATAGTCCATTATCCGTCAAAAATTTAGGCATATGTTTTTTTACTTACAAATTTAACTATAATATGGAATTATTCTTTTTCCTATATTAAATACAAAATTAGATAGCCAAAATTGTAAAAAATAATAAAAATTAATTTTTTTATGATTCTTGCAAAACCTAATTAACATTTTTTTGAAGTCTTAGGGCCCCTAGATCATTAATAGCATCAATTTTTATCTTTTCTATTTTATGCAAGGAAAAAAATGTAAAATAGTCAGGTTTATGTATTTTTTTCCCGTAAAATCCCAAGAAAAAATAAGGAGAAAGATTTTAATTAAAAGAAAAGAGATACAACTTAAAATTAGCACTTTTTTAAAGGGACACCGTCTTCATTGGTTTGTTTTTGAAAGTATCTAATTTTTTTCAAAACCTGAAGGAGTAAAATATGAAAAGAAGTTGTTTTTAAACAATATGAAAACCAAATCCAATCAAATTTGGACTAATAAATTATTGCGTGTACACCCTTTTTTGGAGTTTAAATACGAACAAAAAAAAACACATAAAAACGATAGCCGAACTTAACAAAATGGAAAAAGTTAATTGGTTTGGACAAAGTCACAAATCTAATACATTGTGTGAGTTATGATCGTACGTTAATGAGGTTTTTTTAAAAGGGTTAAATAGAAAAATTATACCTAAAAAAAACAAGAGAAGATAACCAAATTAAAAAAAGCCACAGATTAGGGGTCGTCCATAAATTACGTCACACCGTAATAGGGGGAGGGGTGTAGAGGATTGTCACATTGTGTGACAAGGGGTATGGAGGTCATCAGCTTTGTGACATCACATGTAAAAATCTAAGTTATTTAAAATATTTGATTTGATGTTTATTATATTAAAAAATATTTTTAATGAAAATAATTTTAAAAAACTGGAATTACTGTTTTGATTATTTTTAGATGTAAAATTTTACAATTTGTGACGTCATACTAGGGGGGAGGGGGTCTCACAAATGTGACGAGTTGTGACAGGGACGAGAGGGGTCAAAAAATTATGAAATTCGTGTGACGTAATTTATGGATAGCCCCTAATTTGGCTTATTGGCGTACACTAAAAAAATATATTAAAAGAACACGACAACCAAATTAAACCAAAGTTGGTATAATAATGGTTGAAATTAGGATTAAACTCTTCCAATGTATAGCTCATAGGTGTACAGGGTCTTTGATTATATTTACGTGGCTTCTGGGGTCTTTGTTTTTGAAGACAGAAAAAAATGTTTTATATAAAAATTGTAGGATTTTTTCCATATTATCTTTTGAAATTATCAGTAAAAAAATATTGCAATAAATAAATGGAAAAATATAGGCAACTTCAACTTTTTTAAATGGAACACCCTGTATATTATGCGCTACAACGAAAGATCTTTTTTTTCTAATTTCAAATATATATACATTGATGATATTAAGATAAACCATTTTTGAGATATTTTAGGTTAAATTATTAATAAATTACAAAAAAGTTTTATATTAGTATCAAGAAAGCCATGGAAATAGTGGTGTTTTTTGTTTTCTCGAGACTGGACAACAATGTTTTAAATAATGACCTTATCTACCAAATTTTCTATAAAAGTGATAAGATATATATCGTGCAAACAAAAAATTATTTAAAAAAATAAAAGTACCGGAGACTTTATGGATTTTTAGGTTTTTTGAAATTATCTAAGCAGAAAGCAAAAGCAAACAAGTATTATTTAAATTAACTGATATTGATGCTACACAGTAATCTTTATTTAATATTATAAGAAACACTCTCTTCAATTTTATGTTTTTTTTCTGCTAAAATTTACCACAACAATGTAACACATATTTGAGCTATTAACCAAACAATTTTCTGCCAATTCTACGCTTAATTCTCCTATTAATCTTCTTCTTCCAACAGTTGTCCCTGTTTCTCTTAAAATGTCCGATATAATTTTTAAAGTCAAACAGATCAAGCGTATTATTTCTTCTCTTATTACTAAAAAATCGTCTGGGCTGGATGGCATACCAGCAATCGTCTTAAAAAAATGAGCCCCGAGCTTGCACCCATCTTAACTCGCCTCTTTCAAATCTCTTACGATACGGGCATTTTCCCGGAGAGTTGAAAAGCTGCACGTGTGCAACCTGTCCCCAAAAAAGGATCCAAAACTCTCCCTTCTAACTATAGACCCATATCTCTTCTTTCCGTTGTTTGCAAAAAAATAAAAAAAATCAATAGTTCTCAAATCTTAAAGTATCTGGAAAAACATAAGATCTTCCTTACACAGTAGATCCACAGCTGATCTTCTTTCCTTTGTCTCACACAAATGGAACAAGTCCTTTGAGTTTCTTGGTGAATCCCAGATCGTTGCTCTTGACATATCCAAAGCTTTCGATCAGGGTGGCATGATGGGCTTCTTAACAAACTTCTTTCTTACGGTCTTCCACCTAATCTTTGCTCTTGGCTTTCCAGTTTCCTTTCTAATCGACGTATATAGTTAGTGTAGATGGTGTAGCTTCTACCAAATTAATGCTGGGGTACCCCAGGGCTCAGTGCTGGCACCCACGCTGTTACTTCTACACATTAACGATCTTCTCTCTTGCACAATCAATTCCATTCATAGTTTTGCTGACGATAGTACCCTCCATTCTAGTATTCAATTTCTTAAACCACCATGTAATTCTGATTTGGAAAAAAAGCGCGGATCAATGAACCTCAAACGTATCTTGGATTGGGGCGCCAACAATTTTGTTCAGTTTAATGCCTCAAAAACACAGTCATGTTCGCTGTCGCGAAAAAAGTCTGCCAATGCTCATTCCTTACATATGAGCGGCCAAGTTCTGCAGAACAAAGAGTCGTTTAATTTTGTCGGCGTTACTTTTGAGAATTACCTTAACTGGCACAAACACATTACATCCATAGCCTCGGCTGCTTCAAAAAAGCTTGGATTTCTCTTCCGAGTCAGAAAATATTTCTCTTTTTCCAATCTGTACACTCTAAATGTATCCCAAATCAGACCCTCTTTAAAATATTGTTCTCATGTCTGGGGAATGGCGTCATTCACACTTAGCATTCTGGACTCCATTCAAAGAAGAGCCGTTCGACTTATTAATGATCCAACGCTCACAAAAAGGCTTCCTCTTTTTGCCCACCGTCGAGCTGTGGGGGATCTGTCGCTCTTCTATAGGTATTTTTACGGTTTTTGCTCAGAGGAATTGGCCAGTATGATTCCTTCTCTGGCAGCTCCCAACAGAGCAACACGTAGTGCAACTTTTTTGCATCCTTTTACAGTTCAGTTATAGAGGTCCCAAACTTCCCGCTTTCTTCATTCTTTCATCCCTAGAGTGTCAAGACTATGGAACCTGCTGCCCGCAGAAGTTTTTCCTTCTCCTTCCAATCTCCAAATATTTAAGTCACGTGTGAACAAACTCCCTCTCACCTCACTTAAGACACCCACGGTATGTTAGTACTTAGGGATCAGCCTTCGTGGACTGTCCCAAGATTAAAAAAAGTAGAAAATTACTTTTTATAATTAAATTCATATAATAACAACCGAAACAACCACTTATATTTAAGGCATTGTAAAAATAAAATGTATGCTTTAAATAATATTGGGAAATTCACTCCAGTTTAGTGTTTCACATCCTGTTTGGTAAGTTTAACATTCTCGGCCAAAACTTCTCATTGTAACTCACATTACAGACATAACAAGGCCATTTGATGAAGCACGTCCTAATTTACCCAGGATCATGTCGTCCGTTAAGTGCACAAATACTCTATTACCCTATTGGCTTAATCGTTACCGCCCCATTGTCTGACATATCTTTAGAAATTCAACAAACTTGTATACGAGATAAATTATTTAAGCTTTTCTCAAGTATTTTTTTAAATTGTTTTAATGACTGCTTGTTTTTTTCCGTATGCTAAGAAGAAAATAAACAATATGATCTATGATATACCAGCCCTTATCTGTCAGAAATAGCATAATAAATACAAATTTCTTTAGTGGAAATACTTGCATGAAAAGGGAAATATTGAAAATTTCCGAAGCATGTCTCGAAAAAAACTATTTTAAAGAAAGGTTCAAACAGTTTTTTTTCTAAAATAACGAGTCAGTACATGTATACAGCTAAAATTCTAATTTGACTAACAAAAATCAACCATTCAGTCATTTCTTCCCTGTGATTTCAAGGCAAGCAATATATTACAAACGATTATTACGCCCTTGTTATAAAACGAATTTAGGCATAATCAAAAATGACTAAATAGTTAGTCAAACACTGTAATTATAAAGCAATTACGCTGATTGTTTGCAATACTTGTACTGAGTGTACTTTTAAGGTAATGAAGAATTTTAGTCAGGCCCATCTTTCCCATTGGGCACTCTGGGCAAGTGCCCAGGACCCCACGTTCCATGAGGACCCCTAGTTTCGGTCAGATCACCAACGGATAACCGATATTACAGACAAGAGTTTTTTTTACAATAAGATTGTACAAAACAAACCAACATCCAAAAGCGAGCCCGTTCACCTATTTTTTTTTGCTTGTATTAATAAAATAGTTTCCTGTCATTATAGCCACAGGGACGCAACCCCTTCAAAACTGCCCCCAAAAGTCGGGAAGCTGCATTTGCAGGATTTTTGGTGGTTTGCTTCACAGAAATATTTTATAATTGTTGTCAAACCTACAGCTCTTACACAGTAACTAGGCTTAGTCCTGACGATTTTAAAGCAGCAGAACCCACCGTCGCTCCACCACTCATAGGTCGACATGTAACGTTATCCCGGTTTACCGATTTTTAAAAGCATTTGATCGTAAACTTCATATAAAATATGACTAAACCTTCCACCAAAGCCTGCCATATGTTTCTGCCTATAGGTTCTCAATCAGGGTGATCGTGAATTGCAGTCCCCAGCCCCCTGAGTGGTTACCACTTATTATCCTTCGAAACCCCTTCCCATAGCGCCACCCTTGCCCCAGTCCATACTAAACCAGCTATTTCAAGTTCTTTTTGTTTTAAACGTGTGAGGATCTTTACAAAAGGTTTATAAAAAGATAATGTACTTGTTGTTGATGACGCGCCAAACCTAAATACCAATGTATAGATGCAACACGAGCAGAATTCCTAAAGTTCCTGGTCCTGCTATGCATGCACAGTAATGCCCTAATATTTACTCTTCGACCTCGTTATCTTCCTGTAGATTATATTCTTTACTTAAGGCGATCTATACATTTTGAAGGATAATGAGTAGTAATCGCTGAGGTTTCGTGAAATGTAGTTTACGATCATCCTTATCGAGAATTCGGTATCAGGAATATATGCCAAGCTTTGGTACGGTCTGGGGTTGATTCTTTCCCTAGGGTTGGTATAAGGGGTGGAAGGTTTATTGTGGTGTTCTGTATTAAGTGTAACCATTTAGTCGGTTCTGATATGAAATCCAGTATCAAATACTTTTAGAATCGGTAAACGGGAAAAAGTCACATGATGAGCTATAAGCGGGATGGATTCAGCTGCTTTTGACATGGCAGGACTAATCCTAGTTGCTGTGTAAGGGATGTTGGTTTGACAACAGTTATAAAATATGTTCGTAAGGTAATTCACCAAAAAACGGTCAAATACAGCCCTCCGACACTTAGGGACAGTTTTGGAGGGATTGGAGAAGTTTTCGGGTTTGTGTCTATTTAAGCAGTATGGCAAGAGTGACTTTTCATTAAAAAATTTTAATGTTTTGTGCGGGGTTCTTTTCCTAACCTTTCTAAAAGAAAGCATATTTCAGTTTTTTATATTAATTTTTTTAGATGGTTTTTAGTAAACATATACCTATGCACTAAATTATAATTGTTTTAGGCCGGATTCATAAAAAAGAATTAAATTTTAGAATTTGTGTCAGCCTTAGTATTATTGGTTTTTCCCTTTAAAAAATGGTGTTTTAAAAAATTCTAATTTTGTCGTTTTAATTTTAATAAATTATAAATAGACCTAACCCATCGCTTAACTAACTTAAAAATAACTGGAAAAAACTGAGTGCCTGTCAGAAAAAAAATTGTAAGCGACGAAACAAAAATGATGTGGGCGTCATTTTTTAATCGTTTTGACATTGCTTGCCTGTGGGATACATCTGCAAAATTCTATCAAAATCCTCACCGAAGTACGAATATTGTCAAAAAATACTTAAAAAATGGCCAAATACTAAGTAAAATGTCAACTTTAGTGGCCTTTACTTTTGTTTCTTATAAGTTGGCCATAGTCTATTCTTGCAAAGAAAAATAAATTTAAGAGATATCGAATTTTTACTTGGATTTTCAAAATACCTATTAATATAATTGTGTTACCTACTATAAAATTGTGTCTCTTTATTATATTACAAAGGTGCCTTTAAAACGTTCAGTGTATTTTGAAGTTTTTTTTAAAGAATTTTTAAAAATTTAAAAATGTTTAATGTTTAATACAAGGTTTTAGGCCTGTCTACCTTATAACTTTCAATTGGCAGCATTATTGCTATAAAACATAAAACATTTTGGAGATTTACAGTAAGGCCCCTTTATTTTAGTACAAGGTGTCTTATATAAAAACTTTTATAATAAGATGAGTATTTTTTTAAATTTTTTTAATGATTAAAAAAAGTTGTAATAAAATTTAATTGAAAAAAAGTTTTAAGCCTGTCTACCTTACTACTTTAAATTGGCAGCATAATTGTTATAAACATTTTGAAGATTTAAAGGTAAGGCCGATAAATTTTTTTTTTTTTTTTGGCCTGAGGCTCTTCTGCCATTTAGCCAGAAGGCCGATAAATAGAAATCAAAATAAAAAAGCAATTAAAGAAAATAACTTTAACTATAGTCATAAAAATTATATGATACGATAAAGAATAATTTTTTAAAACCTTTTTAAAAAAAAACCTACCTGCAATTGAGATACACACCTTTCCAGTTAAAAAAAAATCTATTTTTATTGTAATTTTAAATAAATTAAGTCATCGCCATTTTGTCAACAAATATTTAGCTATTTAAGTTATAAGTACAATATCCGAATTTAAAAGCTGTATTACCAAAGTCGAAAAAACATGGTGTTAAGCATTTAATTATCTTTTTTTATTGTTATCATATTATATTTCTTTTTTATTATATTTTTAAAGTTTGGATATAGATATAGATAGATTAGGTCCTTAAAAAAGTTTTTCAAAATTTTAATAGTTTACCGAGTTATAGCGATTTTGATGACGCAGCGACTAAGCTGATTCTATGAAAATAAATTAAAGAATAAGCGTTTTTCTCCAAACGTCTTTTTTTAATTTTGCGTGCATGATATCTTAAGTTCTACCTAACCGATTTATTTGAAATTTTGTAAGAACTTTCTCTAGATATTTCTTTATATTACCAAGCAAATTCAAATTAAAATATTAATTTTTCTATTTTTAAAAAATTAAGAACTGCTAAAAAATATATATTTTTTAAATGGCCTTCATTTTGTTTAAAAAAATTGACTTCTTGGAGCTTAAGGAGATAGCGACACCTTCACTGATTGAGAATCCGTTCAATTTTTTTATTCCAGATAACCAGAAGGTTTGAATACTGCACGTCAGGACACCCCTCTTTTTTGTACCTCCCACTTTACCGGCCGACAAATTTTTGGAGAAGCAATAGAAAATAGATAGTAAAATTTTTTTTTGTTTTTTAATCGAGTTTGAAAAAACACTTGAAATTCATGCCTCTAGATCAGAATACCCCCTTAATTTCTCGAATATGTGACAGTGAAGCAATATTTTTTCTTACTTGTTTATTTGCCACTTACTGTAATAAGGTGATTTTAAAAGAGATGTTTCCACATTGAAACACATAAAACATATTTTATTTCAAACCACGAACATAAATTAAAGTTACATAAGAAGAGGTGACTGAATTTCCATTTTTTTGTAACTTTAATATTTGACACCCTAATGCTCAATAATTGATTACCTACAAAAATATGTCGCCTAATAACTTATTTAAAACTTTATTATGGGATTACATGTTTTTTAAATTTATTACTTGGGAATAAAAATGATGACAGATTTTTTTTCGTAACAGAGATAACAGAATGAATAATATGAAAATATATTTGCCCAACCTGAAAATTAATAAAGGAAATAATTATTTAGGAGAGACTGGGAATACTGATCAACGCAAGGTAATAGTTACTTGTATTTTAAAAGAAGTAAGGCCGTATAGCATAAATTGTAAGGTTTTTCTTTTAAATCTTTAAAAAGTACTAACTTTTAACACAATGATAAATGTAGGGTAAGTAATTTTGTACAATTGTTTGTTTTTTATGGTTAAATTAAAACTTTTATGTCCAAATGAATGTGAAGCTATAGTTAAATTCAAAGGCCACTATAAGTAAACTATTTAATAAATAAAGCCAAGCTTTTGATTTAGTGTTCGTTAGGAATAGTGAGTGTTATTTGCAGTGACGACTCGTGATTTAGGGAGGGAGTATTACGTAACGAATTTGGGGAGAGGAGGGTCTTGCAAAACGATACTATGCGTTAGGGGTTGAATGGGGGTTTGAACTATGCGTAATGTAACATTTTTTTCCCTTGGGAACGGTCGTCTAGAAAGAACTCCTCACACATTTTTTTAAACGTTTTTTTTTTCTCAAACTTTGAATTTTATTTTATTTTAGCGGCTTTCCGGTACTTTCCGCCACAAAATTGTGAGTTTTAGGTAAAAAGGGTCACTTGGTGGTTAGGTATGTTTTACTAGGGGTGAGGGGGAGTACAGAAAAAACGTTACGGCGCGTTACATGTAGGAGTGGAGGGATCAAAAATCTCCAAAAATTGCGTAAAAGAAACATTGGACAATACATTTATTGGTGTTTTTTATATTATTACAAAGCATGTTTTAGGTTTAGTTATATGTATAAAAATAAAAATATGTAGAACAAACAATCTGTTTTTTTAACCCCGTTTAAATAAAACAATAACCACGAAAAACAAAATAATATTGTGTAACAGCCGGATTTCCCTTTATTTTTCTTGTAATGCCTCGTATAATAAGTGCCTTTCGTCAATTTGTCAGCCTTAATTAGCCTTAGGTCTGAAATAGGTCTACCAAGAGATATTATATGTACTTTGTCAGCGAGCGACAATCGAAAAACCCACCTATTAAAAAATCTGTACATTATTTTCCATTCCTTAAATTATTTGAACAAGTTCAAGTAAGGCAACAACACATAAAATGACAACCACCCCATACGACGAATCAAATCGTACTGGCAGAAGGCGAAAAATATTACGCCCTTTCGGGGACTTAATCCCGTATGAAATGGCTCCTCGTTGCGGTGGGGGAATACGACGCAGCAGCTGCAACGCTGCAGGTTCAGGCGGAAGGTCAGGGAAACATTCCTATCCGCAACGTAAGGAAACTCTGAAGAGATGATTTCGAACATCCTTCAAGAAGTTTTTAACACCACACAAAGCTGGCGTCAAAGGGAAAAAATAAAAAAACCTCAAAAAATGGTTATTGTCCCCGAAATAGAAACCTGGTTAACTTGAGACCACCAACTCTACAAGGTGAAACAAAACCATTTGCGAAGGAAGCAAAATATCTGGGGTTGATCCTAGATATCACTCTTAGATGGAATTCGCATCTAGAAAAAGTCACCCGTAAGGCGACCCTATCTTTCTGAACATGCCGCAGGATCTGTGGCAAACCCTGGGGCATGCAACCAAAACAGATGTACTGGCTATACCTGACAGTCATAAGACCAATAATCACGTATGGCTCTGTGGCATGGTAGCGCAAGGGGCAGCAGCGGCTGACTCAAGCAAAGCTATCTAGCCTACAGAGACAGGCCTGCCAATAATCACGGGTGCGCTGCGCTCGACACCAACGGCGGCCATGGAAGCCTCCTAGGACTGCCTCCTCTGCATATTTACTTGCAGAGAGAGGCAAGGTGGGCAACCTACAGACTCTATCAAGCGGTCAGTAACAAACCGCAGGCGTGTCATATGGAGAGCACCAGTCTCCTCAGAAATGTCCTTACCTGTGACAGACTGGGAATGCCCTCAGACATAATGCCTACAGCAACCAATTACAACCGGCCCTACAGTGTAGTCTACCCGCAAAGGGAGGACTGGAGTCGAAAAACGACTGACCTGCTTCGGGCTGACATCTGTTGGTACACCGATGGCTCCAAAACCAAGGACGGTGTTGGAGCTGGAATATATGGACAGAGGCCGAGGGCAGAGTTTTCCTTTAGCCTGGGCACTCTCGCAACCATATTTCAAGCGGAGGTATTTGATCGGCACTGCACCCGTAAGACAGTTAAAATATTCTCCGATAGTCAAGAAGCTCTTAAGGCTTTAGAATCCAGCCGGTGCAATTCGAAAACCGTCTGAAATTGCAAGGATGCGCTGACCAAACTGGGTTAAAACAATAAGGTTACACTACTGTGGATAAATGGACAGACCGGCCTAGAGGGTAATGAATCCGCAGACCTCCTTGCAAAAAGGGTGGCGGAAACAAAATTCACAGGGCCGGAACCGGTCATCGGTATATCTTATGGAATGGCCAAGTAGTTCATATCAGCTTGGACACAAAGAGAAAATCTTCGGTACTGGCATGGACTTCCGGGTCTCAGACACTCGAAGGCCTTCATAAGCCCACCGAACCAACAATGTGTACTGTCAAACTACTGGAGCGATCAAGGGTACACCTTAAAACTCTAGTGGGACTGTGCACGGGACACTGCAGATTAAAATACCACATGCCCAAGATCGGCCTAGCGGAAGACGCCGAGTGCCGCATGTGCATGGAGGGGGATGAATCGGCAGAACACATACTGTGTTCGTGCCCAGCAATGGCACGACTAAGATTCGCAATTCTTGGCAATGACACCTTGTTGTCGGGGAAGGTGAAGGTGAGCCACAATCGACCGATCAGTCGCGGTGGAAGGGTGTTATACCCACTCACTTTAAAACATACATATATACCTACCTATACATTTTGTCTTGTAAGACTACAGCCCATTTGCCTCTTGTACTAGTTGTCACTGGTTATTTGAAACTTTTCTTAACGCTTGTTATTTAGGTAGAAGAGTTAAGGTGCCATTCACAAATTACGTAAGAATAATTTTGACAATTTTTGAACCCCCTACCCCCATGTAAGGGTACATATGATTTCTTAAACCCCTATCCGTCTCTCTTCTTACTTTAGATTCAATAAAAAAAAGAATCATTTTTTATCATTTAAATGTTTTAAATAAAATTAATACGCAAGAATGTACTATAATATAATTATTATTTATAACACATAAAATGGATGAAAATGAACACATTTAAGATTTTAAAATTTGAATAAACAATAAAAAAAATTAAATAAGATATAAATCAAAGTGCACATTATATGGTCGTTTATGTAGTTACTAGTAGAAAAGTTGCAATAATATTAAATATTTAAATTAGCTGGCATTCTTATTTCTCCTGTCACAAAAAAAGCGGTGGTTTACCCCTACCTGACTAATTTTGAGTTATTTTATGGTTTGCGTGAGAAAATAATTATTTTGTTTTTAGACATTTATTTAAATTTATAATCCCTTGGAGTCCAGCATTTTTACTAAATAATCATGTCACTAGAAAAGACTAGAAATATGCAATTCCGATAACAATTCGTTAAACTTGGTTAAATATATATTAAGAAGAACAGGATTATAAACACGAGTAAAGCAGCTCTCCAGATCCAACTATACATGCAAGTGAATTGTATATATTTATTGTGATTTTACGAAATAAGTTCCTTTTGTTAAGTTGCCTGCTACATTTAGATAATCCTTAAAATATGAGTTACATGCATACACAATTATTTATTACTATAAAGAAATAATGAGCTGTACAGTTTGGGGTGACCTTTTACAGCTATTTTTAGTTCAAACTGACTAGAGACAGACGATCTAAAATAGATAAGATACCTTATTTTTAGCTTGCTTTGTAGCCCACAAAACACAATTCAAATAACTATGAAAATAATGAACTTTTAAACAAAATCCTATGAGTTTTTTTTAAGATAGGTGAATTAGTTTTGTACGTACTTTTTTTAAATTTAGTTAACATTACTTCTTTAAAAAATGTTAACAATGGCTTTTTAATCCCTCTAACTATACCTACTTATCAGTTGAACTAAAAATAAAGCCGACAAGATCAAATATTCTATGTAACTTATAAAACGTACACAAATAAATTTTTGTGGAATTATCAAAATTATACATTGTGTTATTTATGTTATATCCAAGACTATATTGGCGCAGCCAAGTATTTTGGTACATTTTTTTTTAATAGTAAAAAATGTGATTTTTTTAAGAACAGTACGGAATGTTTAAAGGAAAATAAGTTTTTTAATAATTAGTTAGATCTTTTACTAAGTAATCGCATACCTTACCAACTGTATTAGAAATAAATAAGCGTAAATAACAAACAGTGGCGACTTTAGGATTTTTAAAAAATTTTATCAGTGAGACTTGGGACACACACCAAATATACACCAGATGCTATTGGACTAAAAGGGGACACTTAAGCAAACATTAAACTTTTGAAACTTCGAACAAATTTGATATTTTCGAGTACTCTTCGGAAAAAATAAAACTTTTAAAAGAAAATCCTTTATTTGAATTTTTAATACATACATACCCATACATGTTTTTAAATTGTGACGTTGGTCTATGTGTTACATTAGTATTCAATTGCTAAAATTAGACTAATTTTTTTATGCTTTACTACAGTTTAATTTGTTTATTATAAATACAGTTCTTAAAGTTTATTTAATTTTTTTAATATAACAAATATGTGACACCCGTCTCACTGGCACTGAAAAAACTGCTGTTCAGGAGCCAATTAAAAATCTGACAAGCTCCATCCTGAAAGGGACAAAAAAACCTGAGAAGGGCGGTTCGTACTAATTTATTTTAGCGGATTCAACTTCTGTAAGTTAACGCCATGTACGAATCATTTATTGAAAACCAATTTTTACCGCGATTATTACCACAGTAAAATTTAACTATTGTTTTGGCGATTAATGTAAATTTCAGGTTTTTAAGGAGTCCTGGATACAAACTAAATAACTTACCCTATAATATCACACATATATTTCTAAAACAAACATAGGACCACAATCACAGTTAGCTAAACATTTATTTAGGGACACTCAAATTACCTTATAGTGTTAGCGAAGCTGCAAAGTTAGAAAGAAAATATTAGTAAAAGCATATAGATAGTAGTATAGTTAAAAAGATGACAGTAAAGTAGTATAAGTATTTTAGCGATTACTTGTAAAAAGCATTGGATTTTAAACTTTCTAAGCAGTAAGAATATGCATAAAGAATTTAGGTGTTGTTTTTGTTTCAAGTTATCTACTTTTAGCTAAAGCTAGCCCTAAGCCCGTTAATTGCTAAGTAGCGTAATTGTACGAATATGTTCTATATTGGTCTGGTAGTTTTATTTATTAAAAAATTCTCTTTAATTTACACGTAACACTTGCAAGAAGGAATCCCACAGTTTCAGGGTACAGCCTCTTGCATGCACAGGGTGCACAGTGTTTTATTTCATATCTTGAAGATGGTCATCGAATTGTCACCGAAACGTTTGATGTTTTTAAGTCTAAATAGATTTATCGACTCTGGCCACTTTGTGCATGCAATAGTCTACACCCGGGACCTAGACCAGAGTAGCCTAATTTTGCAAATTTAGCGAGTAATTCGAAGATTATTTTGCAATATTACAATTGTACAATTGCTTTTTACTTTAAGAAAGGTAGCTAGATCTCTGGGGTATAGTCACCAAAAGGGAAATAAAGTTTTAAAATTTTAAATTGTGTTTAAAAATAATGAACACCTGTAAATAAAGTTTAAAAAATGCAAAATATTTAGACATAGCTAGAGATAAAAAAAAATACATAACAATGCATAAAGATCCCACGTTTTATTACAAAATTCCACTTTAAAACTAAAAATCTTTCGCTCTAAATAAGGTTGCAATAAATAATGATTTATTAATTTAGGTTTTTTAAACTTTTTACCATATTATAAGGAGTTTAATTTATCGGATTAGCAACTAAAATTAATTTAAAAAAATGGTACGTTATTTAAAACATGGACATTGTAATGATAATTCTGGACTGTAAAATTAATATAGCATATTGCACGCTAAAAAAGGCAAAAATAGGGTTTTAAGTTTAAAGTTTTTTTTTATTTAATATATCTAAACAAAAATTAAATATTTCTGTTTTCATTATATATTTTAAAAGTATTGTGAATATTTTAAATTTTTAATATTCTCTGTTTAAAAATCCCTATCCTCACTCAGTCTTGAATAAAAAACCTAGTCTACCCAATTATAAAGAATTTTTATATATAAAAATGTCTTCTATAACCAAGCCTTATTATAATTAAAATAAACGTATTGTTTAATAATTTTGTTAAAAAACAAATCCTATAATAAATTGCAAAAATACGTAGTTATACATTCACAAAATTTCAAACAAAATTAATAAGGTACTCTGTTTCTATGAAGAACTTAGTTTTCTAGTTTATTAAAATTCATTTTGTAACTAAATAGCGCGTCAAGTCAGAATACTGGCGAAATAACTAGCTGCTGTCTCATCTGTGGTACATACTCGTAATTATTCTTAAGAGCAAATTTAAAGTCACAACTTTGAAACTAGTTTTAATTTTAAAAGTAATTTAAACTAGCGCAATAAAGGACATAAGTTTAAAGACATTTTATAATGATAATGTTTATTAGAAAAGCGGTATTCCATTGTATTGCAATGAATGGGGTAGCTTGGCTCAAAATAGTTCTACTCCCACTTTGACCTAGGAAGATTTTTTTGTGAATACCCTGCATTAGTTGATCCTTTCAATTCTTACACTTTTCGTGAAGTTGGAGATGTTTCGAGGGCAAGATTTTTTATTTCTTCGGGAGTCCAAAATGCTTTTCTAGATATTTTAGCCTATGTCGTGTTAATTCCATGCATTCGCATTTATATGTTTGGAGGCTTCGCTCAAAGTATTACAAAATCTGGTGCGTTTATTGTCAGTCTTTACCATCTTTGCCTCAGAGGGCCGTGTTCTGTCAGAAAGTTCGTGACAATCCTAAATTCGTCTTTCTGAGGTTCTAATAGCTTCTTGCTGGACTTAGGCACTATCCTTGGCCTGGAGCGGTATTCCAAGGCTAGCCTGGGAGTGTTGACAATCTCTTAACCAACCGACCACAAACAGAGTTACTCTAATGTGGGTGCCAGGGCATAAAGGAGTAGAAGATTCATCTCACAATTACCTAAGTACACTATAAAGCTATCAGAACTTAAAAAAAAACAAAGCTCAGGATAGTCACCACCTTCCTAACAGGACATGGCCCTCTGAGGTATTACCTTACTAAGATGGGAAAGACTGATTATTAAACGCTGTTGGTCTTGTGACAGGTCAAGCAAAACCGGGGGAATGCACAGAATTAACACGTCAATGGCTAAAAGATACAGAAGGAGCATTTTAAATTTCCGAAAATATAAAAAAATTTGCTCCCCGAAACTTTCACAACTTTGAAAAAGTTTAGAAATTAAAGGAATCAACTAATGCAGGGTATCCACAAAGATTTTTAAGTTAAAGTGGAAGTAGCGCTATCTTAAGCCAAGCTACCCCATTCAATACAGTACAATACAATACAATACATTGTAAAAAATTAAGTATAGCATAAATAGTCTAACTGGAAGTTACAATTTTTTAATAAAATAATACCTAAGCTTAGAACAAGGTACTTTCTTAAAAAGTAAAAAAAAACACAAACATATATCAAATCATATTTGTTACAAATATTAGATAGGTTAACCTATTAAGTTTATTAAGTTGTAAGACCCAAAATTATATGTTTTAAAGAAATATTTACAATTTTTCGTATTAACGCAAGTTTAGTTAACCTTTTTGATCCGTAACAAAGAAAAAGATAGCTATGTTTAGTCTTTTTTCAAAAAAGTAGATTAAAAAAAGAATATTACTAAGTTTATTTAAAATTTTTTAACGCTTCCCATACTAAATAAGTTCTTTCATTTATTGAATTTTACAACACGTTTAAAGCTCTGTCTCGCTACCACGAAAGTGACCTTAGACCAAGCCTTATCTGTAAAACACAAAAGCTGTGGGATGTATAAGGTGGCAGGCATGTTTTTGCGGAAAATTCGTTAGAAAAATGTATATAATAAGAATAGAAATATTCTTTCTTTCAAAAATGTACGAAGCATTTGTTAATTATACAAAGTGAAAAAACATAAAAAAGCGTCCATAAATTTTCAATTGTTGGCCGTCAATAATCTTTACGAAGTGTTTCCAGTAAAAACATGCATGCTACCTCGTATAGAAAAAATGATCTACCTTTGCATCTCTTTATCCACAATAATAAACAAAATTGGCTGATACCATGCAATATATTCATTAAAAATATAGTACCATGTAGTACATAGAATTCTAATAAGAATAACTACAATTATTCGTATGTCAATTAATTAAAAGCTTGCACAATTGCAGAATTTTTACCCAAATATATATAATAATATAATATCTGATCCATTTCAACCATTCAACGTATTGTCAGTAAATTCGAGTCCAAAGCCATAGCAATAAATAAGTGTAAATGTTTAACACAGAAGATCGAAACTGGATCCGACAAAAGAGAGAACTGAACTCTTAATATTTTACTAGCTGTGAAAAATATAATGAAATAAAACACAATAACTTTTTTAACAATAATAGAGAATTACATTACAACATTAACGAGATATAGCTGTCCGCATTTTTTTCTGTATAAACCCTTTAAATTTCATTTGCAATCGATGCGATGGATCTTAAAAACTATATGAAGCAAAGTTTCACTTGTTTATTTAACTGTTTTTTCACTTAATCTTTTTCATGCCGTTTTTTTTTGTTATAGGAGCATAGTTTTTAAAAAAATAAGATAGGAATTGAAAAAAAATTGTATTTTGAATAATTTGTGTCCAGTAAGTCGACAAATTTCGATGTAGGAGCATAAACAGCCAAATGCTACATTAGATACTAATTTATCTTGTGTGCCAAAAATTTCCCGTATCGGGCTGTTACTAAAATTTTTTTTACTTGATCCAAATCCAGAGCCTTTGATTTTTTCAACTAGGTCGATTTCTTTAAGAAATAGGCCAGAAGCATCTTTTCTTACGTAATGTTTTCAACATTGGGCTGGCGCTAAAGTACATCAAATAGTATATAAACCTCGGAACTAAAATTTTTAATAAACCCATAATAAAAGTAATAAACCCTTTTTTTTGATTTATATACTTATTTTTTTATCTTTAAAAAAAAAAATAATAATTTTTAAATTAATTTTTAGTCGTTTGGTAATTTCGCGCTTTTTTTTTTTACTCCCCCTTTGGACTGGTTTCACCGTTGCCAGTTCATCTACTTGCCCGCTCTTTTCTATCCCTACCCGTAAAAATATTTTCTAAAGTTGTAATTAATATTAGTTTTGTCCACTACGTGGTGAATAATTTTAATTTTTTTTTAAAAATTAAAATATATTTTCTTCATTATACTAGTTTTTCGTAAGGATGGTAAGTCTCCTTCAAAGGCAAAAATTAATAAAACTGTCATTTTTTCCCCCGTTTTTAAGCACATGTACAAAAATTGCAATTTTTAATCGCGATTATCTCGTATTAGACGTGGTCAATTTTCTTTAAATTTTACCAGCACATTGTGTACATTTAAAACTTATATTCAAAATTTGAAGGATTTCAAGATGTTGCTTTCAGACCCAACTACCTTAATTAACCAAATGTTCAATTAACCTTCCATTTACAGCTAAACAATATCCCAACCAATCATAAAATTCATTTCCAACGTTGCTAAGTTGATATAGCGAAATTTTATTAAATTCTAACGAAATATTGTTTCGTAGCTGGTTTAGATTCTCAAATTTTACACTTTTATAAATGACACTTATTAAGTGACCCCACAGAAAGAAGTCATTCGGTGAAAGATCATGTACCGGGGATCAATAATATTACCGTTAAAAGCATTTCCCAGGTACTCTCTAACAGGCATTATGGGCGGGGCAACCATCCATTTGTTACCAGATCATTTGATCTTCCCGAACAACTTCTTCCAAGGCGGGTCCAATTTGATTTTGAAATAAGTCCAAATAGGTTTCTTCTGTCAGCTTATAGTCCATAAAAAAAGGTCGAATGATATGGTGTCCGATAATTTCCACGAATACATTTGTTTTTTGGGGATATTGTGTCCGAGTATGAACAAAGCGATGTTTATTTTCTTAGCTCCAATACCAGCAATTTTGAACTTTGGATTCATTGTGTGTGAGATGTACATTTATCGGTAAAATAAATATCTTTTAAAAAACTCCTATTGTTGCCATGCTTCGCTTTTTATCTCCTTCCTGCAGCTCTTGATGTTTTTCGAATTTATACGAATAATATTTGTGTTTTTTCAAAGTGCGCAATACCGTTGTATGATGTTTATTTACCTCTTTCCCAAGAACCCTCCTACTAACCATTTTGTTTTCCTCCACACTCAGTAGAATATTAAGATGTCTGTTCTCTCTTTTTTGGCTCTATTTCCGATATCCTAAGTTGAACATTTACAATTATTTATTACCGTACCTTTGGACTCGATCTTACCGACAATACGTTTAATAGTTGAAATGGACGGAATGGGCTTGGTGAAGAAATAAACTGAAAACATTTCAGATACTGCTCTAAAACTGTTTCGCGCATAATGCTACTTAATAATAGATACTTCTTCGTCGATTGATTTTTTTTCAAATACTGACTGTCACTGATTTATTGACACTTCACCTCCTGTCAGAGACAATATTCATTGTACTGCTGCCAGTTTGGTTTTACCTGGACTAAAAATTTGGTAATTTTGCAATTACATTTAATTGAATAATTCAAAATTAGCTTATTAAAATTTTTTTAAACTTGGCCCGAAGGCTTGTCACATTGTCTGCAAAAAGTCATTTTACATTTTTTCTGTAAAATGCACAGGAGAGCCAATAATTGACCCCCTTAAAATTTACATGGTATTTCCCATGTTCCGCTTGGCGACGCACCAGGTATATATAAATTTATTGACATTGGAGTTTATTTAACTAACAGAATCTTATTTTGACGTATTATAAAAATTCAGAAAAATTATTATTATTTATTAATTAAATTAAGTTAATTTAAAAATACCTTTAAATGTTAAATAAACCAAATTTTTTAATTTTTAATTTCTTTTGGCTAACATTTATGTAACATTAACTAATTTATAAACCTAATTTTTAATTTTTAATTCCTTTTGGCTAACACTTATGTAACTTTAACTAATTTCTAGGTAATAATTAACGTTATTAGGAAACTCTTATGTTAATAAATTGTTTTTCATAGCCACCTATCATTTTTTATTCAATGGCATTACTATTAAAGTAGATGCCAAAGTGAGTTTTCAACGAATAACTTTTAATGCTTTAGGAATTTCGATAGGGTTATAGTTAGAAAAATATTTGTTTTTTAATTCTGCATCTAACGACCTAAAAATATACAGGGGCTTATATTTAAAATAGTAAAAATAAAGTGCTTTCAAATTTGAAGAGTTTGACACTAAATTTTGGACACCCTGTACAGTTCGAATTAACCAAACATGACCTAATCGACTGATATTACGTTACTTAATATGTTTGTTGTTTAATTCCATTAATCCAAGCACTATTGGTATTTTTATTCTTTTTTTAAATTCAATGGTGCAAAACAGTTTTTTTTATTTTTTTCTCTGAAATTACTGAACCGATGTTAACAAAATTTTAGAGGAAGATAGATGACTACAAGAGGTACCTAAATATACAAAAAAATACACAGCATTCCATTTAAAAAAATGCACCGTCGTGACGTCACACTTTTTTGTGACACCCTGTATAACCAAAATTATTTTCCTGAAATGCACCGTAGGTTAAAAGTAACGTCTGCAAAATATGAAAGTTTAACATTAAATAACAGTTCCTATTTGACCTCCGATCAGTGAAGTGCTCGCGATAAAAAAACTACATAGTTTTTTCCGGGAACGGCTGAAGGAGCTGTATCAACGGCTTTTACCATCGGGGATCAAGAAGAAACTCAAGCCAAACGATGGAGTCCTTCTTTGGGGCTAAGCGCCGTGAGCGATGATTCCTATATCTGTTTCTTTTTGGGAGCCCCACGCACGGGAATTTTCCTAATGGCGGAGGATGGGCGCGCTCAGCAGGAGGGAGCAGTACGACAGAAAACGGAAAAGGGATACCGGTAGCAGTCACCTGGTCGGAACAACATTGTTTGTGCATTTCATGACATTTGACATTGAAAAACTTTTGATTTTATGAAATTTTCGGGAATTTCTGGGGGTTTCGAGCCCGCATCCAGTTTTTCCACTGCAAAGCCCCGGAAAGCAGAGTCTGGAAAGGGGAGACCTGGCGGAACGTATTAAATTACAGGCCAATGGGGTTGTTTTAACCCCAAACATGTTAAGAAAGAAAGAATATTAAATAATAAATGAGGTACATAAGACGGGAGTGAGCTGCGGGATCCAAAAAAAAAAAGAATTAGAGTGGAATCACATAACATACCGGCTGAGGCCATTCGGAATTCCGTAGACAGGTTTTACCATCGCCTAGGAGCCTGCCAAGTAGAGGGTGGAGGGCATTTTCAGCATCTGTTAATTCACCTGTAGATAGCACTAAGTAGGTATTTCTAACTTTTTTTTTTTTAAAAAAGTTTTTTATCATTTCCTGGTAACCACATAACTCAAAAAAGGGTATGGTCAGATTCCATTTTTTACGAGCTTTCAATGAGCCCATACACGACATAGGTTTGCATTTGAAAAAAAAAGTTAGGGAAGGTTGCAATAAGGGGTTGAAAAGAAATATTTCACATTTATTGCCAAAAAATGGGTTTAAATTTAAAATCCATTGACGTGTTTGAGCGTTTTTTTCCTAAGTTACTGGTTAAAAGATATTAATTTTATTCCGGACTTTTGCGCATCCCTGTATTATTGTATTGTTTTCGGAATTAGCTTCTTATCAATGTGTTTACCACCGCTTTAGGATATTGTTAGGAAGTCCTATTTAAAACAAAATTTCAAGCTATGCACAATGTTACCAATTTTTGTTTAATATCATTTTTTTGTTTTTCTTTTAAACCTTATTTACAAGGTTCTTAAATTGTAAACAAAAAAATCAATATTGCATTACTGAAATATAATTGCCAATTAAGCCAAAAATGTAATTTGGGGACCTGTATTATGCTAAATTATTAAAATTACATTTAATGTGGCTACTCAGAACTACAATAATACACGGTGTCTCATCTAAAAATATGCGAAAAGTAACAATTTGCGAGCCTTGGTAACACTAAGTAGTTCTTTACAAAATTTTAAATTGTAACATTAAATAACGTAAAGTACTGTCGTAGAAAAAAGAAAACCACTTTAGCTTCTAACGGTTTAGGGCGTTCATAATAAGTCAAATTTATACTTGTTTCGCATTGCTGCGCTTCTCGCATATTTTGTTACATTGCGACTCATATACATAGTTTGCATTGTTAATGTTATAACTTAACCGTTTTACTTTTACTAAATTACATAGAATTAATAGTTTTGCATTTTCGTCTTTGATTTAAACATAAAAAAAAAAAAAATGTTAATCAGTTATTTCATTACAGCACAACTGGATTTTTCTTTTTTTCCATTAGACTTTATTTATTTTTTAAATGTCGGGTTTCGTCTCAGGCACTGACGCTTCTCAATTAAACCTACTTTATTTTCTTATGTTACACGTATATTTTTGAGTCCGATTTATTTATTATAAATAATTTTTGAGTACTCCAAATGTGCAAAAATGCACCAGTTTAATCCAGGTGCCAGCGCACAGAGTCAATTAACTTACCCTTACCAACTTGCAAGTCACTTAAAAAAAAAACCATGTCGTGTATGGGCTCATTGAAAAGCTAGAAAAAAAAAGGAATCTGACTGGTTTGCTTTTTTAAAAAATAAATTTGGGAAAAAGGGTTCAGCTAAGGGGTTAAAAAAAATTCATTTTATTCCCAAAAAAAAGCGTCAATTTAAAATCAATTGACGTGTTTCAGCGTTTTTTTCCTAAGTTACTGGTTAAAAAGATATTAATTTTATTCCGGACTTTTGCGCATCCCTGTATACTGTGTGTCTTTTTAAAAAAAATGAAAAAATAACAGTTTGTCAACCTCAGCAACTCTGCCAAGTTTTTTACAAAACTTTAAATTATAAGATTAAATAATTAAAACCATTATTTAAAAAAAAATTGCGTAAATAATTTTAAAAGTCAGTCAGCCTCGTAGTCTGGGGGATACCAAAGATAAAAAATTAATTCAATTTTTGATCCCCCAAAAGGGGTTTTGGGTAACGCGGGGCCGATGTCCATCGAGAGATTTTCGCCCCATCCTTGAACGAAAGTTAAACCGTTAGCCGCCCCCTTTCGCTACTTCATTTTTAAAAAGGTACAAGCAAAGGGGCATTGACAATGTCGCACATGGTTTCGTACCTCGCTGGGGCAGGGGTTACCGATTTTTAATTTTTTTGCATTTACGGGATTGGGATCTCCGAACTGATCCAAAACGCCCCATTTAAATGAACCATCTATTCGTAGTAATATTATCTTTGCGGATACATAAAAGGCTATCCAAAAATGTAAAAAAATATAAGGTGTTTCGTTAAAAATAAATTAATTTTGTGTTGCACCCTGTAAATTAAAATGCAACAAACCTAAAAAAATTATAAAATTAAAAATATCTTTACTACAAACACGTTTTACCAAAAATATTTTTTTTGTATAACTTATAGTTTCCGAGATAAAGTATAGGCTTCTAATGAACGTGCCGCCATGTACCTGTTGTAAAAAAAAACTAATTAATTCTTCTTTTTAATTTTTATAAATATATAACACCCTGTATATTTTACACAAGCTATTTTTATTTATAATAAACAACATGTTTATTACCCGTTTTATTATAGTGGCAATGAAAGATAAATATTGACAATAAATTTTCCAAACAACTTTACCCATTTATAGGTTTCTGATATATAGCTTGAATTTATATTGAAAGTATACGCCTAACCGCTGCAATCTGTGTAATAGAGATAGTTTAACACTGATGAAAATAACACTGGGTAATATAGATCGCCCAGTTCCCATTATTTGACCACGGGCGTTCAGATTTAAAAGCGTTTATAGTATACCCTAAAACATTCCATATACTCTGGTATACCAGGATCGGCTTAGGGAATAATACATTTTTATCTACAAGGGACAGATACTTATAATTTAAGCGTTTGTACAGTAACGGCCATTAAATCTTGGGCAATTCTTTTCCCTTTCGTAAAATAGGCTTATGCCACCTTCTTCTGAATGTAAATACCTGTTGAAAAACCTAATAAAAAACAAATGTCCGTTGTCAGCAATGAGCTAACATTAAAGATAGAGAAAAATTTTCCTTCATAAACGCAATCGAGAGCTGCGGCCAACATGTGTTTGTTTATTATTGGCGATAGAATGGTTTGTTTTGATTGCATAGTTTGTACTTACTTGCGAAATGATAATATAGTAATCATATCCGTCACTTTACACACTTGGCACTGCCTTACCATTTTAATTTATTAAAAGTACTTACACAAAACCGAAATTTATACAATTGTCACAAAAATTACCCAAACAAAAAACATTTAGACTAAAACGCCATATTGAATGTGTCATCTGTCAAGCGAAGCCATGGATTCTAGAGAGGTAAAGGATCATCCACTCTGTGTTACAAAAATGGCCGGAAGTGCTTAATAACCCAAAAATTACTATTCATTTTGTTAAAAAAAATGGCAGGATACACACTCCTTTGAGAGAAGAGCTGAAAGTGGTCTCCCAAACTAATGAACCAAGAACAAGAGAATAATTTAGTTAATGTTTTAAGAAACCAACCATTTAAATCTGTAGTTACAGCAAAAACGAAAAGCAATTTCCCAGCATCGGTTAGAACTGCCCGGCGAAGAATAAGGCAAATATCCGAATTGCGCTGCCACCCGGCAGCCTTAAAACAGTTTTTAACAAATGCACATAATAAACAAGGGTTTGGATTTGCTCTACAATTTTACTTGGAACCTCCGAATTTTTGGGAAAATATAATATTTACCGATGAAAAAGTGTTTCAGTCGTTCTACAATGGGATACTTAAGGTATACAGGGCTCAAGGAACACGATTTAATAAAGAATATACCCATGAGAAGAGTGTGCGATTTTCGGTAAATGTTTGGAAGTGGCTGAGTGCACAAGGACCTGGTGTATGTTATTTGATCGAAGGTAGGTTCAATGCAAATGTATATATAGATCTATTGCAGAATATCATGCTTCTGTACTGGATCGATTTCCGGAGAGAAATAATTTTATGTTTCACCAAGATAAGTGTCCCGTTCATACGGCCCGGCAAGTCGATGAATGGAAGGAAGAGCAGCGTAATAGGGTTTTGCTGTGGCCCGCACGTAGTCCGAATTTAAATGTTATGGAAAATGTTTGGCGCTTATTAGTTAAAAAATAAATAGGAAAAATGAGTTTAGGCTGCAAAATCTTAACAAACTTAAGGATAAAATTTCAAAGGCGTGGAATGAGTTACGAGGAAATTCCGGACTACGTCCAGGCTTTGGTTCATTTGATGCCTGGAAGGCTAAACTCTGCCTTAGAAAACACCGGGGCAGCAATAAAATATTAAATTTGTTTGAAAGGATATTTAAGTTTGTTTAAATTTATTAAATTGTTAATTAATTTATTAATCTGTAAGTTTTTATAAAATATTATTATTTTCTTCTACCTTTTGCTTTATTTATTTAAAAGTAAAACAAGGTAAAAAACGAGCGATTTACAAAAATTGGCAGAAAAGTCAAAATTTGACAAATTTTCTGCCCCAGATTTAATGGCCGTCACAGTACTCGTAATCGGGGTATAAATCTTTTAATGTGAGTCGTCGTAGAGACTGCAGTTGAGAAGTCTAAGAGTAACGTATGAGTTATTTGCCGATTACAAGTTTCATGAAAAGACGCGTATAGAAAATGTTTTATAAAGTTTATAAACAAGCTTCGTTTAATGATAAACTAAACCCACAATTTTGTAGTTTGTGTACCACCTTGTATGGGCACTATCACATTGTCGAGCTGCAGTACTCTAGTCTTTAAATTTCACTAAAGTAACGATATTGCTAAAAAGCTGCTTGTTGTTCAACTATTGATTAAGAAGCGAGGGGAGTTTAGAGTGACATTAGTTAAAAAAATTATTCTTTTTGGGACCTTAACAAATCCCTGTTACATCCAAAATAAGAATTTATTAATAAGGTTGTCTTTCTTTCCTTAACTTCTTAAAAACTTCTTAAAGGGTATAGCTGCGTTCGACAATTATTTTTAAAAGGGTGTTCTTAATAGTTTTTTAACTACGCAAGGCATAAAAATTATATTAATAAATCGTTTTTGGACGAAAAATGCCCTCAATAATGTTAAATGGAGTATAATAATAACATAAAATAGTAGTATGTTTGGATGAATAATACTTACAAATATTCTTGGTGAGAAATCTAATAAAATGTATAAATTATTTAAACTTAGTGAAGGTACCCCTACAATCATTATGGCAAATGTGTTTTGGCCAATTTTTTAAAACTCTGCAAATTGATATTTTCTTACACGCTATTTAAAAATCTCAGTGGGCACAAACTGCACGAACCTATGACCACCCACACAGTCACCGGACTCGCATTCCCCAATGATTCAACCACTCCTCTCCCCCACCGATCAAAGCCTGCTATGTGACTCTTCTCTATTTCGAACATAATGGTTTTTTAAAGAAATTTTTATCACAAAAATTGAAAGAGTTATGTATGATACATTTTTTAAAAAATCTGTAATTTTTTACTATTTTTGGCATTGTAATAATGTAAGGGGTGAATTTATAAGGATTAAAAAATAACAAAATTAAATCTGTAAACTTTTAAGCTGTTAGATTTTTTAATTACAACTCTATAACAATATGTTAATTTTTTTAGGGGACAACATTTTTTCTCTAAATCATAATAACGGTTGATTTTCAAGGGTTGAAATATATTAAATAATGTTTTTCAATTTATATGAGCATAATTTTATGTGACTTAAGCTTTATTATAAAAGTTTTGAAGGTTTTTGCAATAAGGGGTAGTTTTCACCCCTAAAAAATTAAAAGCGACCTTTGGAATAATGGGAATTTTGAAGAGAAGGGTAACTTAATCTTAATCCCAAATTTTTATGCAAAACACTGTATCATATGTTAATTTTTAGGGTAAATAAATATATATATATATATGTATGTATACATATATATATATATATATATATATATATATATATATATATATATATATATATATATATATATATATATATATATGTTAAATCATATTAGAGGTTGATTTTAAAGAGCTAAAATATTTTAAATAAAGTGTCAAAAAAACAAAATACTACTTTTTTAACTTACTTTAGTCATATTCACTTAACTTAAGCTTTAATGTATAGTTTTATAGGTTTTAGCAATAAAGGGTAGTTTTTTTCACCCCTAAAATGTAAAAAACGCCCATCGGCATGATATAGATTTTGAAGAGGAGGGTAAGTTAAGGTTAATCCCAAATTTTCATGCATATCTAGGCATTTTGAAAAAAATGCGAGGTTTGCACTTTTTAGCTTCGTTTTTTTGGACTATAAATATTTCGGTAAGGAAATTAAACAATAATCAGCCATTGCATCCTTCTGACATTGGTGGTGATTTTGGGAGTGTTTGGGGGTTATCGGGTTTCGTGCCCATCAAGACTTTTGACCAGCGCAGCGTGTTGAGAACTATCAGTTTGCAAAGTCCTTTGATAAAATTGTATTAAACAATATTTTGCATAAAAAATAATTGTGTTTATAAAACTACAACAAGCTCAAATGCAAGTCCGTCTCTCGTGAATTTGAAGAGTAAAAACATGTTTCGGGGCTAATTAATTAGCTACTGAATGTTTTATTTTCGTAAAACGTACCTTTTTTATTTTGTTATGTATTTAATTAAGGCTTTTTTTAATGATAAAAGAAAAAAGTTCAAAGATCGGATATTCTGCGTGCTGACCTTATAAGATGGAATTATTTAAATCTAAAAATAAGTAACAATAATAGGTAGAAATAAAATGTTTTTCTTGTAGAAGCTGACATTATGTAACAAGGCACCAATTCCCACTTCCACACTAAAAACGTGAAATGGTTAGAGTAAAAAGATGGGTACTATATACATTTTTAGGTCGGCGTCAAACACTGAAATCCGTTATTTTCTAAAATGACCAGTCTGTACATGAATGGCTGGCAAACAGCGTACGGGCCTTATTATGTTTGTGTAAATATTTAGTTATTTCCTGTAATGCCTGAATCTGTGTTAGAGTAACAGCGTAATATTTATTTTTTAATTCATTGTTTGCCCAGGAAATACAGGGAATAACTAAATGGTTAGTTCTTGTTAGTCAAATAAGGATGACACTGTTTGCCGACAATACACTTGTTGACTAGTCATTTTAGGGAATGACAGATTTTAGTGTTTGACGCAAACATATATAAAAGAGAAAGGTGACTCACTCGTTCATTTATTTATATACTGACTAATTACGCAATCTCGAAAACTACTGGACCTATAAAAATGAAATTTGTCACAGGGTTATGAGTAGTCAGCTAAAAAGAATTTTAGAAAACTCACCCCCATAAGAGGTAAAAGTTTGTATGGAACTTTGTCATTTCTGGATTAAGGATTATGAAAATTGGTATATACGCTCTTGACTGCAATTAAAAATGATGTGTTTTAATATTTTTGGATTCACATACCTTGTGAGAGGGGTTAAAATGGGGCTATATATTTGTATAAAAAAATTGTCATTCTTAAAGTTGTAAAAATGGGAGTTGGTAATATGGCATCTGGTTTCCCAAACAATAGAAGACATTAGCTAACAAAGGATTTTAGGAAGCTTCTCTCCTAAAGGGATAGAATGAGGGGGGGAGAAAGTTTGTATGAAACTTCGTCATTTTTTGATTTAGAAGTATAAAAATTGGGCTATTGATTGTGATTTAAAATGACCTCTTTTAACATTTTTAGAATATCAACCGTTGGGGGATTAAAATGGAGATAAAATTTTTATGTAAAAATCGTTCTGAAGTTGTAAATATAGGGGTTGGTAATTAGGCTTCTGATATTCAGAAAAATAGAAGATGTCACCTTAATAAGAATATTAGGAAACTGGCAAAATGGGGGAGGGGGTGAAAGTTTGTATGGAACATCGTTGTTTCTGGCCTCAGAAGTATGTAGTAGAATGGTTAAAACGTTTGTATAGAAAAAATTTAAGGAGTAAAAACATGTTTCGGGTCTAATTAATTGGCTACTAAATTTTTTATTTTCGTAAAACGTGCCTTCTTTATTTTGTTATGTATTTAATTAAGGCAATAATAGGAAGAAATAAAATGTTTTTCTTGTAGAAGCTGACATTATGTACCCAGGTACTAATTTTCACACTTTCTAAAAACGTGAAATGGTTAGAGTAAAAAGAAGTGTACTAATCCATCTTCTTTATAAATTATTATGTCGGCGTTAAACAATAAAATCCGTCATTTCCTAAAATGACTGACCAATACATGTATTGCTGGCAAACAGCGTAATAACCTTATTATTAGTGTGTTTGAATAACTATTTAATTATTTCCTGTAATGCCTAAAGTTTTTATAGAATAACAGCGTAATAATCATTGTTAATTTATTGTTTGCCTAGGCATTAAAGGAAATGACTTAATGGTTGGTGCTTGTTAGTCAAATAAGGATAACACTGTTTGCCGACCATACATGTGCTGACTAGTCATTTTAGGATATGACAGATTTTAGTGTTTGGAGCAAACATATATTAAAAAGAAAGGTGACTAAGTCATTTATTTAATTATATACTGACTAATTACGCAATTTCAAAAACTACTGGACCTATAAAAATGAAATTTGGCACAGGGGTAGGTTATAAGTAGTCAGCTAAAAATAATTGTAGAAAACTCATCCCCTAAAAGGGTGGAATAAGAAGTGAAAGTTTGTATGGAAGTTTGTGATTTCTGGATCAAGAAGTATGAAAATTTACGCTCTTGACTGCAATTAAAAATCATCCGTTTTAATATTGTTGGAATCACTTACCTAGGGAGGGGGGTTAAAATGGGGATAAAAATTTGTATACAAAAATTGTCATTCTTGAAGTTGGTAATATGGCTTCTGATGATTCAAAGCAATAGAAGACTTAAGCCAACAAAGGATTTTAGGAAACTTCCTTCCTAAAGGATTAGAATGGGAGGGTTAAAGTTTGTATGAAACTTCGTCATTTTATGATTTAGAAGTTTAAAAATTGGTATGTAGGCTATTGATTGTGATTTAAAATGACCTGTTTTAAAATTTTTGAAATATTCAACCCTTGGGGGCTAAAATGGAGATAAAAGATTGTATGTAAAAATCGTCATTTCTGAAGTTGTAAACATGGGAGTTGGTAATTAGGCTTGTGATACTCAGAAAAATAGAAGACGTCACCCAAATAAGAATATTAGGAAACTGGTAAAATGGGGAAGGGGGTGAAGGTCTGTATGAAACTTCGTTGTTTCTGGCCTTAGAAGTATGTAGTAGAATGGGTTAAAATGTTTGTATAGAAAAAATCATTATTTTTAAAGTTGTAAATATAAAAGTTGGTTATTAGACTTCTGTTTATCCCGAAAAAAAAGTGGTAGTATTTTTGGATCCCCATATCCCCAGGGATTAAAAAGACGATGAAATTTGTGAGGAAAAAGTTGTGACGGAACGGAGTGAAAAGGGTTATATACAAGGGCAGACGTCGTGGTCGCAGGTATCTGCGCAACAGCTAAAATCGTGTAGTCTACTCTCACAAAGCCGCGGACAAAAAGCTAGTTCTTCATAAGATTGTGTAATAATTCTAGAGATTTATTAGGCACATTTGTTGTACTTTTTTTACCCAACCTATTGTTTATTTTTGTCTGAAATGCTATAGGTTGGATAAAAATATACTCAAAATATGCATAATTAAACTCCCTAATGATTACACAATTTTTTTAAAAATTAAAATAAAATGGAGTACACGTATGTTACCATAACCATTTTACATTTTTAAGAGGGTAGGTTGATACATAAAAAAAATAAGTATAATGTTTGTGTCTTTTACCAAATATTTTTAAAAAATATTATAAAACTTACTAAGAAACAAATTTTTGCAATACAGTAAATAATTACATGTTTTTAATTATATTATTATATTATTATATAAGAATAATTATTAAAAATTAATTAAGTTAATGGATAATTTACACATTAAAATATGTTTATTATTCTTAGGGATTAAGGATTCTGTCAGTAAATTTACCTAGTCGTGTTTAGTGTTAGTTATGTAATATTTAAATAGGTTGTTAGCTAAAA
This sequence comes from Listronotus oregonensis, assembly GCA_019359885.1. Classification (NCBI taxonomy): domain Eukaryota; kingdom Metazoa; phylum Arthropoda; class Insecta; order Coleoptera; family Curculionidae; genus Listronotus; species Listronotus oregonensis. The sequence continues at coordinate 117,905 of JAHBCN010001194.1, forward strand.
ACCTGTTTGTATATTTAAGGGGAATTAATGTGTGTTTGTTTGTTTTACTGCTACCTTCGTATAATCCACTTGTCTACTAAATTATACCAAATTAAGCACTAAAGTCGAAGACAGATCAAAAATATCATCCCGATATCTTAATACAAACCCAAACCAACCTTAAAATAAACTTTTTATTTATTCTATTAACTTAAAATAAATTATTTATGAATAATTTAATTTTAAAATTAACTACTTTAACAATTTTTTGTGTAGGTTATAAAATATAAGGTTATGATAATCTTAAGGGATTAAAGGAACTTTAAAATAATACCATATTATTTAGTTACGTAACTGCTATGCCATATCGATTTTTAAATTAAATGTAAAATCAATATTTACTGTGGCCAGCGCCATCTGGTATGAAAAGCCGTAATCAAGTGTCAAAAAATATTTACTGTAACAAGACATTTTCGACGCCCTCTGTTGAAAGGGTTTGTTCTTATATATTTCTGTTGAGACAATCAATACCAAAATAATAGATGTCTGTAGGAATCGACGCACAACCAATTGATTTTAAATAAAAAATTGTGCACCAAAGAATTAATCAAACAGATAGCTTATGTGATACTTCACGTTATTCATAGATGACGCAAGTAAAAACTAAGAAAAAATTTTAAAGCTCAAAAGGAATAATAAGAAAGTATTTATGGTCTGAGAATAGTTGAAAGAAATAATCTGTTAAGATTTAGGGACTGGATTTTTACCCTATACCTGCAGAGATATGTATATATTTTTTCAAAACTTAAAATTGTTATTTGCATCTTAAAAAAATACAAATATATAGGTCGAGGGGTATTTTGTATGTTAGGTAATAGGGGCTTTTGATTTAAATAACAAATTAAAATAAATTAAGTACCAGTACATAATCTTTACTTAAGAGGTTTGGCTGATCTTAGCCTTTATTAATGACTTTTTTCCTAGAAGAAAATACAAAAATTCCGAATTATTCAATCGAGATTTTAAGCTCAGGTTCAAATTTTGCTTTTTAATTAAAACCTGTAAAGATATTTTTCCACATAAAAAGACAGTTAAAGTTCGTGCAAATTGCACTTATATGTTGATCAATTTTAAAAATAAACTTAATTTGCAAAGAAAGTTGTACTTTTTAGTGTTGGATACAAAAAGCACTTTCCACTCTTAGGTCAAGTGAATTTATTTGTCTTTAGTTAGTTGGTTTGTTTTTAATTAAAACACAGCTACATAAAAAAATAAAAAGTCGTGATCCTGGGTACTGACATTGGTATTCTTTTGTATTTTTCGACGCTGAATTCGAATCCGAAGCCAGAATTTGCCCAGGACCCTCAGATTTTGCTCCAGCATCCCCCAGCACCCTCCCTCAAAAGGTTAAATTTCTAGAATCTATGAAAATATAAAATAAATATCTTATTTTACGTATTTTGGTATGTTAAAAATAATTCTGAAGTCAGAATTTACCTATTACTCATATATTTTACGTCAGCAGCCTCCTAGGATCCCCCAAAGTAACAAAATTTCTCAATAATGGAAATTCAAAGTAAATATATTATCCTACGTTTTTTGGTGTGTCCAAAACGAATAGTAATTCATAATTTAACGATTTCCCATAAATTTCATTCCAGCAACCCCCAAGAACCCCCAACCTATCCGACAAAAGGTCAAAATTTTAGAATTTACAAAAATTTTAAGTGTGTATCCAATTATGTGTTTTTTTTTGCATTTGACTATTGTCATGACAAAAAAATAATTTTAATGGTTAAAATCGAGTAAGGCAGGAGTTGAATATAAAAATTTGATAAAAAAAAAGCATTTTTTAATCTAAGAAAATATATCTAGGGGTTTTTGATGTCGCTGAATTCAATTTTTGCAAATGCAAGAAAAACACTTTATCAGATATACACTTTAAATTTTTATTCTGAAATTATCATCCTTTTGTAAGAAGATTGGGGGTTCTGGGGGGTTGCTGGGGTAAAATGTATGGGTGATATTTAAATTCTGAATTTATATTCGTTTTTGGCACACCAAAAAACATAGGAAGGATATTAATTTTAAATTTTCAAAGAATCTAAAAACTTGACTCTTTGAGGGTGTTAGGGGGTGTTGGGGCAAAATCTAAGGGTCCTGAGAAAATTCTGACCTCGGATCCGCGTCGAAAAATACATAACGATGCCAATGTCAGTACCCAGGAACACGACTGTTTTTCTCTTTGTGTAGCTGTGAAATCTAATAATTTTCAAAATATTTAGTACCTAATAATTTAATTGGATTTTTTTTCATTTCATTTAATAAATTTCTTACCATAAAATTTACTATTTTTTAGTAACCTAATATTTTAGAGATTTTCTTAAAAAACGTGTTCGATTCCCTTTATTTCCGACTGCCGTATAATCGATATACTCGTATAAGATATAAAAGATACATAACCTCGCTTAAGCAATTTTTTAAATTTTAGTTCTTTGTAAAGTCCTAGACATAATTACGTAGTATTATATAATAATTAAGTAATATAAACACATTAATGTATAGGTAACGCTTAACAATAAATAAACCTAGTAAATAAATTAATTCTCCAACATAATATACCAAAACAGCGTTATTACTTACCCCAAAGTCTTCGTAGAAATCAAAGGAGTTTTCAAGCTCAGAAATCCATTTAGCCGCGACTTCTTCTCCTCAGCAGCTATTCTCCCACCTTCAGCTTCTTCTTCTTCTTCTTCGCGCTTGCGACGTCTCTTCTGGAAAAAATAGCAGGCAGCTCCGGCCCCCGCTAAGATAATCAACGCTGCTATAGATGAAAAGACAGCTGTGAGGACAACGTCCCGTTTTTCCATCATTAACTGAAAAAAAAGGTTGCAGTTAAAAAATATGATTCAATAATCAATTAACTGTAAAAAAATTAAATAAGAAGGTTGCCTAAGATGTGATTGTCAGGTGATGTCATAACTAATTTTTCTGCAATCAGAGGGTAAAGGATAGGCGCTTTTTTCTATATAAGAAATATTTTTACAGTCCCATGTTTTAAACATTACGTTATCGATAATTTTTAAAAATGTATTTTTAAGCGCATATTAAAATACCTTGTCTAAGATTAATTGAATTTATTTTAAGTTAGGCGCTCACAGTTAGGGTTGCCAGATGCTGCAAAATAAATCGGACAGCATTAAAAAAAAAAAACCATTCTGCAAATCACTGGATTATTAAAAATTAATAATACTACTTTTTAATAAATCTCTCATTACCGACATATCAGTGCTTTTTACAACTCCTTGCTACATATGTTATTTATAAATTCGATGCTAAATCTAGGTATTAGAAAAATCTAGTTAAGAAAACGCAATGGTCGCTTTTAAAGCTCACTACAGATATACGATTTTTTTGCTAAGTCTCTTTTTTACAAAAGCAATGGATATAAAACTTTGTTCCTAGGTTAATGATCAGTAGGAACAGTGGATAAACTTTTTCTCTTTTTCTCTTTCTCATGGACAAGAACATTTTTTTTTCAACTTACACGAATTTTTATAAATTCAACAAAAAACCGGACAGTCTGTTGTCCGGTTTACCAAGCTAACCACAACTAACCACAACTAAAAGTTGACAACAATATTGTTTGTGGAAAAATAAAAGTTGTCAACTAAAAGTTGCTTTTCTTAAATTAAAGCAACTAGTGGCAGATTTTTTGTAGAAAACTAAAAGTTGCTCTTCTCACATTTAGAGAAACAAGTGAAAAACTTGTTGCCAAAGAATTAGTGCGAAAGGTTTAGGCAGTAGTTCTCCGTTTTCCATAGTTTCCCTACAATTGCTTATGAAAGCGTGCAGCCAAACTTATTTTATTTCAATTTTTTGGATCTTTTAAACAGGGCGGTTACACCAAAGTTGACAACTAAAAGTTGACAAGATTGATTTGAAAACTAAAGTTGTCAACTAAAAATTGCACTTCTCAAATTTACAACAAATGAAAGATTTTTTTTGAAAACTAAAAGTTGCTCTTCTTAAATTTAGAAACAAATGAAAAACTTGTTGCCAAAGAATTGGCGCGAAAGGTTTAGGTAGGTTCTCCATGTTTTCTACAAGTTGCTTGCCCAAAGCGCGCAGCAACAAATCTTCCACTTTTAATTGTCAACTTTCTTTGATCTTTACCGAAACTCCGCGGGAAACTAAAATTAAGTGGAAGATTTGTCTCTCAACAAGTGGAAGACAGAAAAAGTTGCTGTATTTTGTAGAAAAAGCAACACATTGCCGCACCTTGTGAAAAACTTAGTTAAAGACTTTGGTGTAAGCGCGACGACACTCCGGGGGAAAACAAAATTTAGTGAAAGATTTGTCTCTCCACTAGTGGAGGACAGAAAATGTTGCTGTATTTTGTAGAAAAAGCAACAAATTGCCGCAATGTAATAAAAATACCTTTTAAAGAAATATACTTTAATTCGCAAAACGTGACGTTCTGATAACATTGACAATTATTAATGACATAAATCAAAAAAGACAAATAATATAACCTGTAAACAATATAATATGGATAAAACATGTTTATACTACATTCACCCAGGGGCTATTTTTCTGTATGTAAATAATGTGGTTTGTTTTTTAATCTGGTTGATCTTCTCAGAATATCAGTCTCACTTGTTGGCATATCAGTTTCATTTACATCTTTACTAACAGATGGATTTAGGTCCTCGGATGAACTCGAATTTTTGTTATTTAAATTGGAATTATGATCTTCTGCTTTTTCTCCATTATGTTCTAAAGTAACATCTCCTCTAGGTGCTAAGTGTTTAGTAGCTACTTTACTTTTTTTCCATTTTCATATCTGATCAAAGCGTTTTTCGGTTTTTTGTTTAAAAAGGAAAAATTTCTTCTCCAAGGGGGTCAAATTTACTTCTGCGAACAAACTTTGTAACCATGAAGGAATAATGTTCCACTAGTTGATCGACGTTGAAATTAAATAGAGTTCATGGGGAGTTGTTCTACTTGGGGAAACCCTTTTAAAAAATGAAGGTAATTAATAAACTCCTTCGAAGTAAAACTGGTTCCACGGTCTGAATGTATATAAGTGGCTTTCCCAAAAAAGACAGAATAAGTTATTTAGACATTCTATAGCAGTTTGACTAGAGGGGGTCGGTACGGGAAACCCCCAATGGAAATCTTGAAAACTCATCAATATCGTTAACATATAGCATTTTTTGGATGAAGGGGGGATTGGCCTTTAAAATAATATTTAGTCTTTAAAAAGGTGCCGTTGCTTTAATTAAATGCTTGTGTTCATCTTTTGTATAAAATTTGGTTTAACTTCAGCACAAATTGGACATGACTGTCATTTGTCTTATATCTTCTGGTGAATAAGGTAGATTACGAATTTTTACAAAATGGTACTTTTTTTGTTACACCAGGATGTGATAAAGAAGAGGTAATTCAAACAATGTTTTGTAATGCTTTACAAATCCTTAAAATGTATCTGTTGCAACATTAGATTTTCCAGGGGATAGATGATATCGTATTTAAAAAGGGTTTTAAACGCCATCGCATTTTTTTTTCATTTTTGATCTTTAGAATGATTACTATTAAACAAAATATACCGATTTCTGGTCTGTTACTAATTTAAATTGTCTTCCAATAAAAAAGTGTTCCATTTCCTTAGTGCCCAACACAAGCATGGCCTCTTTTTCAATTGAAAATGTCTCCGTTCAGAATCTGGGGCAAAAAGAAAAAAAAACAGGTTTTCCATTTGACAAGAGTAGCAAATAGAAAATCGGATGCATCTGTTTCGACAATTAAAATTTTTTATCATCAATTTCCACAAAAGGGATTTGCTATATCTTTTTTTAGACTTTCAAATGCAAAATTTAAATCTGTATTCATGAAAAGTTTTACAATAAAAAGGCCAAAAGATTTTCCCCAAAAAAAGTCCATTTTGAATAATTGAAAACATCTCAAGTGCTTTTTGGAAGATTTTTTAAATTTTTGGGGAATTGGATGGTCTAAAAAAGGTTTGAGTCGGTCAGAATCAGGTTTATTGTTTTATTTTGATAGTATAGCCGAAAAATTTACTGATTGTTTATTAAATTTACATTTATCTTTATTTAAAGTAAGTCCATATTTTTTTGCTGCATCTAAAAATTTTTGTAAATTGATATCATGGTTTTTTTTGGTTTTTACCACAGACTGTGACGTCATCCAATATAAAAAATTGTAAATTTTTTTTAATAACTGAATAATCACTTTTGGAAAAAAACTCCCTTAGTGACCCCAAAAGAATTGTCGAAAGATACAATCGACCTTCTGCTTGAAAGCCGGGGTGGTTTATCAGCTTCTTTGAATAGGTATTTGATGGTATGCAGATTTAAATCAATTGTCTAAATATTTGAAACTTTGATATTTTTGAAACTAACGACTCAATATTAGGAAGTAGGGATCAAGTAAAGTAAATTTATTTAAAAAATCTGAGAATAATCAACGACCTTTTTGACGTTTATGATTGTCACTTTAGTTACTATTACTTGGGCCTCCATGGTGAAATTTTCTTTTAAAAAATTTTTTTTAATAGGTTTTGGACTTCTTGTTTAATAAAAAATTCTCATCTTTATCCGAATGCCTTCGAGATTTTGTTGCGATTGGGGAAAATTTTCACTAAGTTTCGAAAAAAAGAAGGTGGTTAACTTTCTTCACCAACAACAGATTGAAAGTGGTGATTTGGTCCTCCAAACGATATTCAATGGATTTATGTTGTTTTTTCCCCTAATGTCCCCGTTAAAAAAAAACAAAATCTTTCATTTTCAATTTAAAGGTTTACTAAACAATAGCCCCTTTTAAATTTTGGAAAAGGGGAAAGGCCTGAAACTTGCCCTTTGTTTAAAAAAATTTTAATTTTGTTTAATTGCAAACTCCTGATTTAAAAAAGGGATCTTTTAATCCCCCGGATCTATGAGCGCTTTAGCATCCATGTTATTGATAGAAACGTTTTTTACTGCTTTTGAAAGAGTAAGGGTGTTTTTTGATGATGAACTATTACAAAAGTTGTTGCAAAAGGGGGTTTTTTTTTGGGTTAGATTTGTAGTTTCATGCACATTTTTAAGTGACCCCCTTTTTTACAATTTTGACAAAAGCATTTCTCGCCGGACACATAGAAGGGGTGTCTAGCATTTCCACAAAAAAAAACATGTTTAAAAGATTTTTGATTCTTAGAATAAACAGAACTACATTTGTTTCTTCTAATTATAAAAATTTGAACATGAAGCACTGTTAGCAAAATTGGGGGTTGTATTTTAATTTGGCTTGTTTTTAGAATCTTCTTGATCTCGATTTAGAACAGCTTCATCTAAAGATAAGGTAGTAAATTTTAAAAAAATTTTTGGGGGTGTTAACTGTATAATGCCGTTTATAAAAGCATCACGGAAAAAATCTTCTTTTTTTTTTAGCAGATACAGCTTTAAAATTACAATTTTTAGACAAAATTTTTCTTTTTAAACTTGTTGTTTTCGAGTAGACAGAATATATTTTTGGGGAGATTTCATTTTTTTTAATATAAAAAAATTTCCCCAAAATTTTTTATAGCAGAATCATATGATTTTACTTCATTTTATATAATCATAGACATTGGATGAGACAAAATTAATTAAAAAGCATCTTTTTTTGGGATTTTTTTTTTGGGAAGTGTTTTTTTAAAAAAATTTTTAAATGTTTCATACCAAGTTAAAATTTTTTTTGCTGCATTTGGGGGAATTTGGATCAGCATCTAGTCTATCGGGTTTTAAAAGGGGTTTTTTTCCCAAAATTTTTTATTTGCAAATTTAAAATTGTAATAAAAATCCCTTTTTTAAAAAAATAGGCTTTAATTAAAAAAACGTGACGTTCTGATGACTTGACAATTATTAATGACATAAATAAAAAAAAACAAAAAATTTTTAACCTCTAAACAATATATGGATAAAACATGTTTATACTACACGCAACTTGTGAAAAACTTAGTGAAAGACTTTTATGTAAAGGCGGCTTAACGCGCAAAAATGCTAATTTTATAAAAATAACTGAAAAGGCGAAAAGGTAATAAATAAAAAAGGTGTATGTGTCTTTTAAATTAGGGCAGATATACATAAACGGATGATTTACTTTTGGGGGGTTTTTCCAAATTTTTTGCTATTGCATGAAAAATTTTTATTTATTTTAAAAACCCCCCAAAAAAAAATTTTGCCTGGGGTTTTTGCGCAATTTCTCGATAATATAAAACATATTTATTATTTTTATTTCGAAAATTCTTGTAAGAATTATTGGACATGTAATACATAAAATAATCGTTAGGTAAATTTTTGGAAAAACTAGGACAATTATTTTTTAAAATAATTCTTGTATTTTTTTTAATAGAACACCTTATTTGGTGGTTCGTTTTTGGAAGCATATTATTTGTTTTGATAGGCTTTAATAAAAATATTTTCGTATTATTTACATAAATTTAAGTAAATATTTCACATCTAATTATAACCATAATATGTTTAAATAATTATTTTTTTTAATAATATATATTTAGTAGGTAAACTCGGGTATAAATATTTTTTATAATTAAGCGTAAACATGAAAACAATACATTTGAAACCAAATAATGATGTTTTTCATTATAAATAAGAGTAATTTTTAATGATGTTTGTATTGTTTAAAAATAATATAATATAAAAATTGGTATAATTAAACAATTATTATTAACCAATTAAACATGTCACACATCCTACAAAAGTTTTATATATATTCTGAAGTTATCAATGTTACAGAGTATAGACAAAAACTAATATAAAGTGTATTTAATATGAAATTCTTTGCTCTTTTATTTGTAGTCATTAGTGCCATTTTGGCAATAATGTCCGGTTCGGCCATAGCAGCACAAAAGGTAAGTTGATTTTTCTATTTTATACTATTTGTTTATTGGTGCTTTTATTTCAAAAATAAAATTTAACAAAACATAAATTCAAATATTTTTAAAAAATAAAAAATTATAAAACACACATTCATAAAAATTATAGAAAGTATGGTAACATTTACCATCTTTTTTACGTAGTTTTATAACCCAAAATTTTTTTTTAAAACCCAACATCCTTTCATCTGGTATCATAGAATAACTAACAGAAAGAAAAAACCCCCTTTTTTTTAATTGACGGGGGGAAAATCGGGCTTTTTTTTGGGGGAAAAAAGCCAATTTTTTAAAAATAAATTTTTGCTTTTTTAAATTTTATCGTTTCTTTCTGTTTTTTGCTTAAAAATATTAAAAGCGCCCCAGGGGGGGGAACCTGTCCTGGTTATGCTGTGCACAAAAAAGTTACATGGTAAGCTAAAAAAATTTCTTTTATTCCCCGGGGGTTTTTAATGAATTTAAAAAAAAAAATGCGTTTTTTTCTATTTGATTATTTTTAAAAATAAAAAAAACCCCAATTCCCCTTTTTTTTTATACCTTTTTTCATAAAAAATTTTTTTTATATACTGCATTAAGAATTTCACTAACTTTTATTTAAAATTTTTAA
>JAHBCN010001195.1:0-127281 GCA_019359885.1 Listronotus oregonensis
TATATGTCTATTTTAAAAAACGTCATATTCTTTTTAAATTTTATACATTTTTTTTCTCTGTAATAAAGTTTTTCGCTTTCCTTTAACAAGCAATTTTTTTTATGTCTAGAAAAAACGTCATATTCTTTTTTAAATTTTTTTATACATTTTTTTTCTCTGTAATAAAGTTTCTCGCTTTCCTTTAACAAGCAATTTTTTTATGTCTAGAAAAAACGTCATATTCTTTTTTAAATTTTATACATTTTTTTTCTCTGCAATAAAGTTTCTCGCTTTCCTTTAACAAAAAAATTTTTTATGTCTAGTAAAAAGCGCCTTATTCTTTTTTAAATTTTTTAATTTCATGTTTTTACTCTGTAATAAAGTTTCTCGCTTTCCTTTAACAAGCAATTTTTTTATGTCTAGTAAAAAGCGTCATATTCATTTAAATTTTGATACATGTTTTTACTCTGCAATAAAGTTTCTCGTTTTTTCCTTTAAAAGCAATTTTTATATGTCTAGTAAAAAGCGTCATATTCATTTTAAATGTTGATACATTTTTTTTTCTCTGCAATAAAGTTTCTCGCTTTCCTTTAACAAGCAATTTTTATATGTCTAAAAAACGCCTTATTCTTTTTAAAATTTTGATACATGTTTTTACTCTGTAATAAAGTTTCTCCTTTCCTTTAACAAAAAAATTTTTTATGTCTAGAAAAAACGTAAATTTTTTTTTTAAATTTTATACATTTTTTTTCTCTGTAATAAAGTTTCTCGCTTTCCTTTAACAAGCAATTTTTATATGTCTAGAAAAAACGCCTTATTCTTTTTTAAATTTTTTTATACATGTTTTTACTCTGTAATAAAGTTTCTCGCTTTCCTTTAACAAGCAATTTTTATATGTCTAGTAAAAAGCGTCATATTCATTTTAAATTTTGATAATGTTTTTCTCTGCAATAAAGTTTCTCCTTTCCTTTAACAAGCAATTTTTATATGTCTAGTAAAAAAGCGCCTTATTCATTTTAAATTTTGATACATGTTTTTACTCTGTAAAAAAATTTTCTCGCTTTCCTTTAACAAGCAATTTTTATATGTCTAGTAAAAAGCGCCTTATTCATTTTAAATTTTGATACATGTTTTTACTCTGTAATAAAGTTTCTCGCTTTCCTTTAACAAGCAATTTTTATATGTCTAGTAAAAAGCGTCATATTCATTTTAAAGTACATGTTTTTACTCTGTAATAAAGTTTCTCGCTTTCCTTTAAAAAACAATTTTTTATGTCTAGTAAAAAGCGTCATATTCATTTTAAATTTTGATACATGTTTTTACTCTGTAATAAAGTTTCTCGCTTTCCTTTAACAAGCAATTTTTATATGTCTAGTAAAAAGCGTCATATTCATTTTAAATTTTGATACATGTTTTTACTCTGTAATAAAGTTTCTCGCTTTCCTTTAACAAGCAATTTTTATATGTCTAGTAAAAAGCGTCATATTCATTTTAAATTTTGATACATGTTTTTACTCTGCAATAAAGTTTCTCGCTTTCCTTTAACAAGCAATTTTTATATGTCTAGTAAAAAGCGCCTTATTCATTTTAAATTTTGATACATGTTTTTACTCTGTAATAAAGTTTCTCGCTTTCCTTTAACAAGCAATTTTTATATGTCTAGTAAAAAGCGTCATATTCATTTTAAATTTTGATACATGTTTTTACTCTGTAATAAAGTTTCTCGCTTTCCTTTAACAAGCAATTTTTATATGTCTAGTAAAAAGCGTCATATTCATTTTAAATTTTGATACATGTTTTTACTCTGTAATAAAGTTTCTCGCTTTCCTTTACTTGCTTTACTCAATTCTACTAAAAATGTGTACTAACAATTTCTTTTTACAAAAAAAATTGCCGAAATCAAGGGCAACAAGAAATATATTTTTTAAATAAATGATAAAATTACCAGCTTTTACAGTATATGGGGCCCATAAAAAAATAAATTGATGATGGTGGCCAAGTAACGAAATGCCGGATGTGAAAGCCGAAAGTACTATCAAATAGCGCAGAAAAAGTGGTAATGTAAATGTGCAATCTATTCTAAAATCCGTTTTAAAATGAGGAAAAAATAAAACCGATTTTCAAAAATTTTGGTTTTCTCGGTATCTCTTGCAATACTTGTGACTTTAAAACTTTCTAAACGGTTGGTGGGTCCAAAAACTTTGCGCTAATCTAACTACCTTCGTATCTCTTAAGGCGGCGACTGACTTGTAACCGAACGTTGTAATGTAATGCTCGCTACGAGCATTACATTACAGCAACCCGTTCAGTTCATCACCACATCGTAGCGAATATTCGCGTTTGAATGCTCGGTTCACGAGTGATCCACCATTCGTCCTCACAGTGTCGTCGAAAATGTCAGACATGGAGGTCGCGTTTGCATTTCTGCTAGTATGCTATTGTTATTTAAAGACGAAAAAAAAGAAAAAAAAGCGTTTGGGTAACGAATTTGTACAGAAGCAGACAGAAAAACGGTGGACAGACTTATTACTTTCACATCACTGTTTTAAAATCCGTATACAAAAAAAAATATGACTTGATTTTTGCTTCTTTTTTTACTAGCACCCAATTTTTTATTAAAATGACATACAAATGAAAAATTAAAATTTGTATACCAAAAAACCCCTAAAACGACATATTACTAGATTTTTTTACAATTTTCAACCACTACCACCTCTTCTTTTTACCCTCCCCCTCCGTTCCCTACCAGTTTTTGTCTAAATGTTATATAAATAGTAAAATCAAATTCTGCATATCAAAAAACCCTTTAAAAGTCATACTAAATTTTTTAAAAATAATTTTTAATTTCTATCCCCTCTCCTTTTTACCCCCCCCCGCGACAATTTTTTTTTTAAAAGTCATATAAACTTTAAATAGAATTTTGTGTATCAAAAAACCAATAATACGAAATATAACTCGATTTTTTTTATAAAAAAAAACTATTTTTTGCTAATTAACCCCCATTTCACCCTATTTCCTGAACGAATATGGTTCAAAAACAATCGGAATGGTTCTCTTATAGATACCCACCTGTGTACAAAATTTGAAGTTAATAGCTTAATTCCTTCAAAAGTTATCGAACCAACAGACAGAAAGACAGACCGACCGATTTTTTTTTGCTCAAATTAGTTTTTTTACACGTTTTTGGACATTTTAAGCCGATTTAGTTAATAATTTTTTTGACCAATACCATATTTATTTTCCCTCACTTTGTGATTTGAAAGTAAAAGTTAACATGACAATTTTATTATTATGATATATTTTTCAAAAGCAGGGTTTTCTCACGATCCCACTGCATCCTGATTCGCACAAAATGCTAAACCTCAAAAAGTGAATTTTATTTAAAAAACAAAATAGGAAAAAACCACGACCACGCTCGCAACGAACAAACTGATTCACTGATTGACTAGCGCCGAACACTTCAAAGGGATTCGCGAAAAAACCGACAATCCGATGGAGCAGCGTCGAGCGCGAGCAGCTCGCGTGAACGGCGCAGTTTTCTGTATTCACTGCGTGAATGTTCGATGTGTAACATGTTACATTACAACGTTTAGTTACAAGTCAGTCGCAGCTTTTATAATTTTCGAAATCTTTATGGTGAGGGTCGAATTTGAATTAGCCTGTATATAAATTCTGTATTATTATATAATATAAATCCTTTATTTATTTGTTCGTATAGTTGGTCGACCAACTTGAGGTGAGAAGTTTACCACATAACGTGATCTCCGGAAGGAGAACTTTAGTGAGGCTAACCGAAAGGTAAGCCCCACCAGTTTCCAAGGCTGGGTCTAATGAGTTCAGGTTTGTGGTGATCGCAGGAAATTTCCTCGAAAGAGGGAGGATCGTGGTGGAGTGAAAGTGTGTGTTTTTAGGTCTCTTGTTCCTCAGTTAGCTTGGCTTTCCATTTTCCATAAGGATTATGCGAGGTCCTTTCTCATAAAAAATAAATTAATTCTGTGGTTTCTAAAAATAAATTTAAAATCTTTTTTATCGAAACGTAAAAAAAAGACGCTTTTAAAAATTAACCAATAAATAAGGTTCACAATTAAGAAAATGCAAATTAAATGTCTTGTATCTCCTCTGTTTTAATTAAAATCAAATTTCTAAAGTGTTCTTTCAAATTCTAAGTAAAGAAATATAAAAATGACTGTTCTACACTTTTTAATGTGAAGAAATTTATGTCCCCGTACAATACGGTTTTTTCTCTTAAGGCATACAAATTCAATTATTTTTTTATAAAATATTTATTGCAGCACTCGGCACGTCTCCGCCCGTCGCCATAAACATATCGTAAAACATCACCTCACTTGGAATATCTATTCTTCAACGCAGTATTTTACGATTTTTTAAATAGTTTTCTATTCTTTTACTGTAAATGGCTTTCGCGACCTTTACCAATTTCATTTATTTTGCCATTTCGACTTTATTATTTTTCAATATTGCTCGGCGAAATCGCTTCGCTAATGTTTTACGTGCGTTTACGCTCAAAAAAGCCGCCGACACTCAATATTCCATTGTTTTATCTAACGCCTAAACGCGGATTTTCTGCGTTATTTCTTGTACATACTGTTAATAACTTCGAAAGGTAATGGATTATTCTTAAAGCCGTCGCAAAAAGTATTAAATTAGACAAAAAAATGGAGACAAAAGTTAAAGTCTTATCTAATTTGTTTTTTTTTGTATTGTAGACTAAAAGTACAAAGCGATTGAAATAAATATAAATCTTATTAAAAACACTTATGTAAAATAAGGGTCAAGTTTATATCTTAAAATCTAGACCTTTTAAAGTAGTGAGATCTAAAACTATACCAAATTTTGTCCACAATTTTGGTCCACTTTTTTTGGCTTAGCAAGTATTTTACTGATCTGTCTTTAAAAATAAATGTTCTTTTTTCATTACTACAGGCAGTTTTTTTTTCTATAATAAAGAGAAATCAGCAAAAAATTCTGAAGAGAAATATATATCTTAGTAATATGAGAGGCCAAGATTTTTAAATAGGACCTTAGCCCTTATTTTATAGTGTTTTTGGTAGGACCTCATCTCGTCTCTTTGAGTTCAAAGAATTGAAAAAAATAGGGGGGTCTCATCCTTTATTCTCAGTATATTTTGCTCTGTAGGTATAACCTAACCTTTAGACTAAGTAGCCCCACAAAGTGAAAAAAGTTGAAGGTCCGAAGGACTTGACCATGGTATCCTTATGTATTTGGGATCGCTGAATCCGAATCCAGGGTCAGTTTGATCTCATCAGGTCAGGGTCAAGGGCATGTCAAGGTCAAATCTGCAAAATTAATCGCTCTCTGTGAAAAATCTTGCCCCTATTGTGTGAGAGCCAATCTATTTCTAACTTCCTTAAAACGTTCAAAGCACACTGTGATGTCGATTTAACAATAATAATCCCCTTAAGAAAATCTCAAAATTTTATTAAATTAAACAAAGTGGTTTAAAAGTTAAAACCAAAAATGTGAATTGTCGAGTAAATCTTTGCGACCCTGTATCTCCGTTAGAAGGCGCTGTAGGGAAAAAGTTTTATGACATTCTAGACTTATTTTGACATTCCCTCCAGCTTCCGAAAGTTTTCCCCGTACTTACAGGACACCCTGTATATATCCGTGGTCAGTTTGACTCCAACGTGTCATGGTCAAATTTGCAAAATTATAATTTTACAGATTTGACCACGGATTCGTATTCAGCAACCTCAAAAACATGGGTATACGAGAAAGAAAAGAAAACTTTGTTTTAAGAATTGGATTATTAAAAAGGTAAACAACTAAGTAATGTGGGAACCTTATTATAAATATTTTTAAGAATTTGATATTGTTCTCTTAGGACTTTTTGTATGGGGTGTCTATAGTTATTTTGACACCCATTTAGGGTCGTTTATTTTATTAGGAAGCAAAAAAAAGGTAAAAAATGAAAAACGGTAAGGTCTTTTCTTGTATTATAATTTAGTGTTGCCAGAAAAATAAATAGATTTGCACAAATGGGCCAAATGTAGTCAAACAAAATCAATTTATTTTTATGTTATACATAGGCTGTTTAAATTGGACAAATTTTAGGTAGAGTATAAAAATTTTTAAAGAAAAAAGAGAATCTAAAGGAATATTTATGCAGAAAGCCCTATTTTAATTGTCCATTTTGGAAAAAAGTGAGATTTGCTATTTATTTAAAATATTAAAAAAAAGGTTAACAACAAATTCATGAAATAAATTGTTAATTACATTCATATATTTTTTTTTTCGCGCGTATATGGAAAAAGTGGGTTAGGTAAAAAATGTTAAAAAAAAACGTTAAAATTTCAAAAAAAAATTTAAAATTTTTAAAAAAAAAAAATTTAAATTTTAAAAAAAAAAATTAAAAAACTTAAAAAACCCCCCCCCCCCGTAACAAACATCTTTTATACATAATAAAATTGTCTGTTGTAGGTATGAACATTGTTTAATTTGAAAATGGGCCTATCTACCTTAGCAAAACGACCCCGCAATTTTCTTATGGAAAATGAGTTTTGGCCAATTGTTTTTAAACCTTGCATAGTGATAGTTCTTAACACGCTGATCAAAAGTCTCCACGGGTACCAAAGCGGAAAACCCCCCAACCAAATCACCTCAAAGGTTACTGGGAATTTTTCCTATGGAAAGTAAGTTTCGGTTAATTGTTTTCAAACTTTGCATAGTGATATTTCTTAACACGTTGATCAAAAAATCTCCACGGGCACAACCCCCCCTCTCTCCAAAATCGCCCTTAAAGGTCAATTTTATTATGGGAAATGGGTTTAGGCCAATTGTTTTCAAACTTTGCATAGTGATGGTTGGTTGAAATGCGCTTGACCCTGACCTGATAGGGAACCCGGATTCGGGTTCAGCGACCCTAAAAACACAAATATACCATGGTCAAGTCTTATGGACCCTTAACTTTTTTTATGGGGCTGTGCTATCAGCCAAAATCATCCCTAGTGACCTTTGGAGGGGTTGGGGGTTTTTTGAGTTTCATGCTTGTAGAGACCTTTGACAAGAGTATTCAGAACTATCATAAAGCAAAGTTTGAGAACAATTAGCCGAAACTCATTTTCTATATAACAAAATAACGATATATACTAGAACAAATTTTTTTAACAAAGTAACTCTAGAAAAACTGTTGTTACTACTGTTTTGCTGTCCTATAGTGCTTAAGTTTTTTATTTAGTCTATACTAGTTTCTTTTCTGGTATCGTTGTTAAATATTATATTATTATTTAATGGTATTTGTAAAGGAAAAAATATACATTTTGTAACCTTGTTCATTTTTTTAAAATCTTATTAAATGACATTTGAGCCTTCAAGGAGTCACAGCTATATACAAGTGTCAAGAAAATTCTCGTCTCGATGATGACTCTAATAACAAGCCACAATAAATTTACATTTTAAATCTCTTGAAACCTGATTATTAATTTTGAAACTCAGCAAAAAACACTCATAAAAGTCGAGTATTGCGACTTTATAGAGCTCTTAAACGTTATTGCCACACCAATACCTAATAACCAATATCGCCAATGGTCACACGACTTTCTATCAACATCGTCTATCGGCCTTCTTTATATTAAGCTATTAAATAATCTAATGATGACCGGTTCACATAAAACACCCAGTATTTTGCAACACCCATCTGTAGATGGTCAGTGAAACGGTGTATCGCAGACGTTTTATTATAATTTGCATCTTTAAACTGACGAGATTCCTATTCTGGATCCAAGGTATTTTAAAGGAATCTAAATAAGGGATTTTAGGTTAAACAAAATTATTTTGAAAATTAATTAAATAACATAAATAAACGTATTTACAGAGCCATACCGATTAAAGGGCAGGATTAAATATTGATGGTTGGGTGCTCGAACCCATTATGAACCCTGAATTACAATATGACAATGTTTACCCTATTGACCCAGCTCAAATAGTTTTCTTGGAGGGATAACAAGCTCCGTTTACAAAAGACATTTGTTAATAGCTATTTATGTGTTAAATACAAAACATTTTTCGCCGAGGTACGTTTTGAATTTTATTAATTTATTTATTTATTAACTTAACGGATACACCAATTTTACATTTACTTACACTAAATTAAAAAACATAAAATTAAAAATTAAATATAGGTAATATTTTCTCACACTAACATTATCCTCCCAGAATCAGACCCCTCAGCCTATTTCTGAAAGCATTAACAGACAAGCCAAAGAAGTCTAAGTCAGGGAAACTATTCACAGACTTAACGATCCTGTTTAGGGGCATATTCTGAGCATGTAAGGTATTATAATGCTTGGAAGACAACAGTGGTGACATTCTTAAACTTCTAGGTGGTATATAAAAGTCAAAACCACCCAATATGTGAGGGGATGCTACGATGTTTTGTATTACTTTATAAAAGAAGAGTAGCTCAAAATATTGTCTGCGGTCTTCCAGCCTCGTTATCCCATGATATGCCCTCACCTCATCCAAGCTTAGCAACAAACCCTCCTGCGCCATTCGGAACCTCAAGTATTTTAAGAATTTTACTTATACTAGTTTTAAACGTTTTTTATGTATCTCGTAATAGGGACTTCAAATTAAGCAACAATACTCCAATGCAGAGAGCACATGACCTACAAATAACATTTTTAAACCACACAAATTATTAAAATTATTCGACATTCTTGTGATCATACCTAACATACGGTTGCTTTTGTTAATAATTGTTTCATAGTAATCCGTATAACGGAGTTCACTATCCAGCCACACTCCCAAATCTCTCACCACATTTACCCTCCGCAGTTCAGCACCTCCAATATTGTACTTAAAATCTCTAACATTTCTTTTGCGACTAAATATGATTAGACACTTTAAGCTTAAGGTTATTTTTTAAGCACCATTCTGCCAAACTATCCAAGTCCCTCTGCAGTACCTCACAATCCTCATCAGACGTGACAACTCTATAGAGTTTTAGGTCGTCAGCAAATAAAAGATATTTGGAGCTAAAATATTGTCCAATGTCGTTTGCCAGCAGTTGAAACAGCTTCGGGCCCAAATGACTTTCCTGTTGCACACCCGAGACGACGTCAATCTTCGATGAAAGAAAGCCAGACATTCTAACTTGCAATGTTCTTCCCTGAAGGTATGAGGATATCCATGAGTAAAAAGGTTCTCTTACGCCAAAAGATCTTAGTTTATTCAACAAGACACTTTGATCCAATAGATCAAATGCCTTGCTAAAGTCTGTATAGACTGCATGTACCTCAAAACCATCATCCATGGCTGCACTAATGTAGTTTGTGTACAGAAAAAGATTGGTCTCGGTAGAAAGACCTTCCTCAAACCCATGCTGTTCTTGAATGATAATATTTTAAAAAGTCTTTAATGAGGGCATGATCAACAACTCCATCACTTTGGGAATAGCAGACTGTGCGACTATAGGTCTATAATTTTTGATATCACAGTTGTGTCCTTCCTTAAGAATAGGTGTGACAAACGAGAGTTTCCATTTGTTGGGAAAACACCAGTAGAAAGAGATCTGTTGAAGATAAAGGAGAGCGGCTTACAAAGTGACACAGCACACTCTCGTAATACTTTATTTGGTAACATATCTGGACCAGCACCATTTCTCACAACCAAGGACAACAGACACTCAAGCAGACATTCAAACCTTACCTCAACTAGACCTATAACAACCTGGAAATTACAGACCATTTGCTCTTGCTCATCGCTTTCCAAAACCTGACCACCAAAACCCTGATAAACGGAGTTAAAATGCTCTGCACAAAGCTCAGCTACTTCTTGCCCTCCAACTGCCTGCCGATCACCCAGATACATTGTTTCCTAAATATCAGTACCTTTTTGAGTTTTTGATCTAGCAAACTTCCAAAAAGCATTGATATTTTCCCCCATTTGTTGTTCCACATTTGATATATATCTACTATAATATTCATTCGTTAGTCCCTTACATTCATGTCTTAAAATACTAAACTCTGCATAGTATTGGTGTTCATTTGTTGTTTTATATTTTTTTGTGCAACATTTTTTGCTATCTTTCTGTTTTATGCGTCGACCCCTTAATTCAGATCAAAAATAAGTAGTTAACTACTAGTAGTAACAGTGCTAATACTTCAATAATATTAAAGTGAATTATCATTGGTTTGGTAATGATTAGAAACTTTTATTTTAATGTTTTCTTTAATTTTGATATTAATTATAAAATTATTAAAATTATAACTGTTGACGGCGATCGAAGAAGACACTAGTGACAGATGTAGATTTTTTTACAAGCTTTTTATTAAACTAATGTTTGTGCCTTTGTGGGCTTGATGCCTAAGTCACAAAAATGAAAAAAAATGTATCTTCTCTAGGGTCAAATCTTGTAACTTAATTTTAAACAGTTATCCTCAACCGATTAAGCTGAAACATTACTTACTCGTTTAGTTTGAATGACAAGTCATGGTTAGCTAAGTGACGCCACTCAAAATCCAATATGGCGGACCGCCCAAGATGGCGAACTAGCTATTTTTCCTGCACTCAACTGATCAAAAGAAAGGGTTTGGCGAAAAAAATATTTTCTTCGTTTTGTTTGTTAATGAAAGCTTGTTTTAACTATTAATTTATTGCATATCCTAATGCACATTTCGCAGTTGGGTACGCAGTATCGGAAATAGCACCATTTTTATTTACAATGAGTTAAAACGCATGATCCGTTAGAATTCTTTTTGAAACATCAGCTTTATTAGAAATTATATCTTGCACGTACCCCTCAGCAGTAGTCGCGGAGTTCTAGCTTCCGTGGTTTTTTAACGATAGAATATCTGCACCTGGATTTACTAAAAGAGTGGTTGACGGTTGACGGCAACAACGACCAATGTAGGCTCACTGGATAGCTAAACTTGGGTTTTTAGCAATAAGGCTGGATATTTTTGCAAATGAAGTATTTGGAAACTTAGGTAAAACATTTTTCTAATCTATAACATTACAAAAAATATATTGTGTTCACAATAACTCTGTGCTAAAACCATGTATTGTCGGAATAGTGTCAGATGATTTACTACTTTGCAAATTTTATCAGCAATCATAAAAGTCTTTTGCCATTTTTTAGTTACCTATAGTGACTATCAATAGATTACTTTGGTTTACCATATCATTAATCTTCCATTTATAGTCTGTCTCAAAGTATATCGGTATGGCTTTTGACGGACCATACCAATAACCTTTTAAAGTTTTATTCCCCATTTTTATTGTTAAACCATTTGTTCATAAGGACAGGGGTGGGGCCCGGTATTTCGAGTATTAACCATTAAGCATATAAATATTTTACTAATATTTTAGTGGCAGTTTGAATTTCCCTTTTTACTGTGGGTTTCGAAAAAATTGTTTTACGAGAATATAACTATTGCGTCGAAATCATTTGTCATTAGATGAAAAACAGGTTGTGAAAAAAGTGTATGAAACTTCAATCAATAGAGGTCTAATTAAACAAAATGCTTTAAAAGAAACCTGTCTACTTACAAAAACTCCAATATCATCGATAAGGGATATTATTATAAGTGAAGAATTAAACAAAAGAAAAGAACGTAGTGATTTTCAATCTCACCGTATAGACAATAGTGATCAGGACATAATAAGAAGGAACATATATTGTCTTTATGCAAGCGGAATTATTAATACCTTGGATAAACTGAAAAAGAAGCTAGACGAAAACGAAACCAATATAAATATTAGCCGTGCCACCCTCCATAGAGTTGTTTGTAAAGTGAGATTTAAATACCGCAAAATAGACAAAAGACAAGTAGTAATAGAATCGCACAGATTACGCACTTGGAGATTTAATTACCTTCAAGAAATTAAAAGATATACGTTAGAAAACAGATCCATAATTTACCTTGATGAAACATGGTTCGATAAACACGACTAAGTATCCAAAGGATGGGTTGATTTCAGTCAAAACTGTCAGATGAAAGAACCTTCAAATAAAGGAAAGCGTATTACCATAATACACCCTGGTTCAGAAGACGGGTTTGTCCCAAACTTTGTTGTCTGCAAAGAATATTAAGGATTCTAGCTTGGATTATCATGAGGATACAAGTACAGAACTTTTTAAAAACTGGTTTCAAAATTATCTTTTAATTATCTTCCAAACAACAATCTTATTGTCATGGGTAACGCAAGCTACCACAGCAGTCTGCTAAAAAAACGCATCTTTTGAAAGTCCTAAATTCATATGCAATTAAAAAACAATATGTATGTGATAATTTGGCTGAACAGGCTGGGCATACTGTCTTAAGGCTTCCTCCGTATCCTGTATGTTTAACCCCATAGAGCATTTGTGGAACCAAGTAAAATCAAAGATCAGAGCAGAAAAATGTTACACCTACTTTAAGTCCCAGTGTTATAAATTTGATAAAAAAATAATTACTAACATACCAGTTGAGAGCTGGAAAAATTAAATTACAGCACATTATAAAAATTAAGGACTTTATATTTCTATCCAAAACAACATAAACCTATTGTAATTAATCTTAATGATGACTTTGATAGTAAAACAAAATTAGATTTAGATATTTAGATTAAAAATGTAATTTGCAGATAATGCAGTTAAAAATTTATTAAAACTTTGCATAATTTTTTCTTAATGTAATTTTAAGATTATCTTACCTAAATAAAAAATAAATTATAAACCTTTATATTATTAAAGTCCGTTCCTAATGTTTTGTGCTTTAATACCTACCGATCCGAAGTTTTATTGCTGTTGGAAGGTATAATCCATGAATGAAGGCAAGGCTAACACGGTATACTTTGAGACAGACTATCCCAATCCTTATCCATTGTACAAACACTAACAATTTCAGTAATAAGAAAACTAAAAATAATTTAATTTTAAATTGATTTTGTTAAATCAAATTTAGTTATAAAAAAATTTTTTTGTTTATTTAAATGGTTTAAATTTTTTTAAATTTTTAAAAAAAAGTAAAAATAAATTAAAAGGGGATCGCAAAAAAAACGAGTTTATTTTATAGTCCAGTAACTAAAGACCTGAAAGTACCCAAAGCTGTAAAAAAATCTGTACAGTTTTTATTTGTGGCGCAATTCTTGGGTCTTCGCGGAGACTTTCGAACGAGAAAAAGTTTATCACGATTTCGACGTGGAAACCCGCTAAAAATGGCCCCCAAAGGTCTCAAAAATGAGTTTCCCGCGAATAACTCCCAAAATATGAAAGTAGAGAATTTTTTTTAGACAAAAAAAATAAAGATCACCCGAAGTCTACAAAAATGGTCCCTACCATTTTTTTGAAACACAAATATTTTTCAAAACGGCCGTCAAAAATCCATAACATTCCAAATGAATAATGTGGTAGTAGTATGTTCTTACTAAAAATGCAGATGGGCAAAACAGTTTTTATCAAAACGCAAGAAAGATGGGGAAGAAATTTTCTGGGAAACATCGAACATTTGCCAATTTTTTTCAAAAAAAAAATCCAATAAATTAATAAGATACTTTTAAAATATTAATAAAAAACTTTGACCGCTTTTTTTTTCTGGAAAAATCAGAATGGACCCAAATCCATAAGATAGCGGAAATTTTAGCGGGAGGGCAGCTGAAATGATTGGAACTTTTGGATCCCGTTACCTCAAAACTTTTTTTTCGAAAAACATTATTAGGTCATTTTTGTAAATTACAAGGGATCTTTCATTTTTTGTTTAAACAAAAATTTTCAATTGAATTATTGGCAAAATATTAGCGGAAACCCTTTTTTTTGAGCCTTGAGGGGCCATTTTTGCCCTTTCCCACCTGTTAATGTTGATAAACTTTTTTCGCTCAAACACCCCGAAATCTTAGAATTGCGGCACGAGGGAAAATTATACAGATTTATTTACAACTTTGTCCCTTTATTTACTGGACTATATTGTCTATCAAATATTTTAAATTTTTTGCTCTGCATGCTTGCCACATGTTTTTTTTAAATAAGCATGGCTTTGCCAATTAATTATTATTTTTATTGTCATTGTGGTTAAAGCATGGAAGCACAACACAAAGTTGAAGACTTTCAGATTTGAGATTTGATAAAAAAATGTCCAAAATACATTTTTTGCTATATTATCCACATTAGTTCTCGACAAAACGCCGTAAATATCTTGTATTGCTTTTCGTATCAGGGTTGGATTTTTGTGGCAGCGAATCTTTACATGCTTTCTTTACAAGGTCTTGTAATTCAGGAGGTGAGTGGGGTCGCTAATACTCGATTCATTAGCACCATTTTTTAAAATAAAATAGTGAAAACTGCCATAAACTTTATAATCTTCAGACTGTTTTAGTATTTTAACATTTTAACCCAACGATTTTTTTGATATCTAATAAAGACAATAAATAAGAACGTAGATCCTGTAGATGTAACATTCAACAGGATATGAATTTTTTTTTTCTGAGAACGAAAAATATTTTTGAATAAAAATGTTACAATCCAAAAAAGTAGCATCTTTTGTCGCTAAATATCTACAAAAAATAAAGATAATAGAGGTCGATAAAAATAGTATATTTCATTACCAGTACGGAAATGACGATTTTTCCGTGCGCGCGTGACAAATTCTCGAACACGGGACGTCATGCAAGAACGGAAAAATCCATTTCTGGATGTGTAATGAACGATATTTTTTATTATACTTAGGGTACCTTAAACCAACATAAACAAAAAACATCGCAAAAAATGATTTAAGAAAATTGCGATTATTTATTTTTATTTTTAAAACAGTATAACAAATTAACAATACAAAAAATTACAAGATAATTAAATATAAGAAAAGTAATACAGTATGTTAAACAAAAACACTATTTTGTTGCAATTTCCACTAATTTATTTATTAATCCTTGACATGTTTCACCACACAGTGGCTTCATCAGAAGGTATTTAGGTACTAAAAATACTTTTACAATTTTTGGGATAAATATCTAGGTAGTAAAATTATAATTAGGAATTTCCATTCAATATAAAAAGGTTTAATAATGGGGAACTACTAAGATCCACTTGGTCATTAAGAAGCGTATCAGTATTTTTTAGTTTATTAATTTCTAGGGTTTCTAATAAATTTAATTTTTTGCTTTGGTTTTCAATATGTAAGATTTTAAAGTTTTCATCGAAATTATGATTTTCCTGTAATAAATGATTAGCGTAAATTGAATTTGTTTTTGAGTTTTTTGGACGTTATGATTAATGGTTATATTTATTGTACAATTCGTATTATTGTTGAATCTCAATTTCTTTTGTATTTCTTTTTGTTGAACTAAAGATGTTGAAGCGGAATGTTCGTGTATGTTTTGGTTCTCTTGATTGACTGTTACAGATTTTGTATTTTCCAAGTTACAAGGCCTAAACAACTTTTGGGATACTTTAATTTTTCTTTGTATGGACTCCTCTATATATCCCTTCTGTTACATTGGAAGAAAGCCATCCTCCGTGTCTTTTCAAAGTGAGCAAATCACCGCCTCTTTCTACCAACATGGTAGCCGAAGAACGCCTTAGCCCATGTCCGGTATATTCTTCGTGATTTTTTAGTTTTAAGTATTTTGCAACAAGTTTTGGAATACCACTGATAGTATGGCACCCAACATGTTGAGCGTAACATCTTTGGTTTCGGTATGCAACAAATAATCTTCTACTCTCCATATTTTTAGGGAGGAGATCTGCGTATTTACGGTAAAGTGTACAGGGATTGAATTTGCAATTTTCATTGGTAATGGTAAAACTTCTTGACCTGTGAGATTTTCCATCTCGTAAGAACACGACTAGGAAACGCCCATCATCTTCCACATCGTCTAAACTCAAACGTATTAAATAATCTCTGCGGCATGCGCCGAAGATGCCAAACACTAAAATTACTTTTGCTAGTAGATATTGTCCATCTGAAGCTTCACATAAAAATTTGGTTACTTGTTCTGATATAAGAACCTTGGATTTCTTTGGTACATATCCTACAGCTTGTCGTTTCAAAAAAGCGATAGTTTTTGGATATTGGTTGTGAGTATTTTCTTTTATTGTCAAACAACTCTTTAACATGGAGAATCGACTCCATAAGGTAGTGGCTTTTTCAGACAAATAAACTAAGAGAATATCGTCAATTTTGATTCTTTTCTGAGTCCGCCATTCGGTAAAAATGTGATACTCATGTTCATATCTCAACCTGGATTTCACTGGTAATACATCTGCACTCACTTCTGCCGCTTGTTGTAATATAATATCGGGAAAATCCGGATTTTCTTCCAAATCTGAATTATTTTTTAAAAATGGCATAAATTTCACTGACAGAAAATAAAATATGTCATTAATAAATAAATCGTTGTTATAAACACTTTCCATGGATTGATTTTTGTATAAGCGCACGGAAAGAGGGATCGGGAAAAAAACCGTGCGCTGTTCTGAAAATGTCATATTTACTGTATTTTATACACAGTTGAAAATGTAGTATTTTCAGGTAAGTATAATAAAAAATAATGTTTGGCATTTTTGCTTGTTTTGTTATAAATTTAATAACAGCTTCATATTCAGCTTTGTTTATTTTGATAGGTGAAAATAGAATAGTAACAGAACTAATATTGTGGCAATTGTTTGTTTAAACTTGGCATATACGTTGACAGGAATATGTGATTAAGAAACATAATATAAAATTATAGCATTCCAATTTAAAATCCCTTCTAAAATTTGGTTTTTTAAAACATGTTTTAAGGTGTAGGTAGGTTGACCGAGAAAAGGAGAAGATATTTTTGCATTTTTATTACAAACCATCGACGGTTTTGACTTAATAATACAAATTATTAATACAGTGTCACATTTCGTACAGTGTTTTATAGGTCTTATTATCAGATTTTAAAATTTTTAAATGTTTCATATTTCTTTTATGTATGAACAGAATTATCTGAATAAAATATAATTGGTAGTTATTATACAGCTGTATATTTTAAAGAATATATATAAATTTTAGCTTTAACAGTGGCGTGCACAGGGACTTTAATATTTTTAAAGACGAAAATGGTGGGCCAATGATTTTTTCCAAATAAAAACTGTTGTTGAATTTCTCGTTCATTTAAATTTAAAAGATAAGTGTTTTTTTGGGTTTTATTTCTGAGTATAAGAGTGATCGCTAGAAACTTAAATATTTGCCACCAAATTTTGTGGATAATTTTAATAGATTTGTTTAAACATTTGTACCATAATTTAAAAGTGCAAGTATTATTTTCCAGAGATTTTCAAAAGCGTGTCACCGTTTACCAATGGTATTTTTATAATGAAGCGCAAAATCCTCGCTTTCAATCACATCTATTTACGGACGAAGCTAAATTTTCCAAGAAGTATAGTCTGTCTCAAAGTATACTGTGTTAGCTCTTGCCTTCATTTATGAATTATACCTGCCGACAGCAATAAAACTGCGGATCGGTAGGTATTAAAGGACAGAACATTAGGGACGGACATTAATAATAAAAAGATTTATAATTTATTGTTTATTTAGGTAAGTATAATCTTAAAATTACATTAAGAAATTGAATATATGCAAAGTTTTAGTAAATTTATAACTGCATTATCTATACATAATTACATTTTTAATCTAAATATCTAAATCTAATTCTGATCACTATCAGAGTCATCATTGAGATTAATTACAATATGATTTATATATAATGTGCTGTATCAAATTTATAACACTGGGACTTAAAGTAGGTGTAACATTTTCTGCTCTGATCTTTGATTTTACTTGGATCCACAAATGCTTTATGGGGTTAAACATACAGTGATACGGAGGAAGCCGTAAGACAGTATGCCCAGCCTGTTCAGCCATATTATCACATACATATTGTTTTTTAATTGCATATGAATTAAGGACTTCCGAAAGATGCATTGTTTTGTAACTGAATTTAAAATAAATATCACTTTCTACCAAATATTCCTGAATTTTAGTTTTTGAACTTGATGAAGCTGGTGCTTTGTGTAGCAGACGGCTGTGGTAGCTTGCGTTATCCATGACAATAACACTGTTGTTTGGAATATTTTTAAAAGATAATTTTGAAACCAGTTTTAAAAATTGTATCTCAGATATCCAAGCAGAATCCTTAAATTGTTGCAGATAACAACAGTTTGCACCGTTTTCTGAACCTAAAATGCTTTTTTAAATTCAAAAGAATAATAAATTAAAAATACTTATTTAAAAAATTAAAGTCTAATCCTGATTTTATGTTTTATTATTGTCCATTAAAAATTAGCAAACAATTCAAGAAAATTAAATTTTAACAGCAATGACTTTGAGACAAAAAATAATAATAAATAGTGTTTAAGTTATCCAAAATAAAATATTTTTCTAAAATTGTTTACTTTTTGATGGTTAGTTAGAAATCATTTAAACCTAATAAATGAATAAAGGATACTAAATTAATTTTAAAATTGTTAATACTTATAATTTTAAAAGAATCTAATTTTTCTTTTCCGATTATATTTATTAAGAAAAAATTTTTAAAAAAAAAATTGCAAAAATTACATGAAAAAACCTTTTTTCCTTTGTACAGAAATTTGGGAAACCGTTTTCTGAACTGTATTTGGAATGGCCTTTATTTGAAGGTGCTTTTGTCTGACAGTTTTAACCTTATTGTTTCATCAAGGTAAATTATGGATCTGTTTTCTAACGTATATCTTTTAATTTCTTGAAGGTAATTAAATCTCCAAGTGCGTAATCTGTGCGATTCCATTACTACTTGTTTTTTGTCTATTTTGCGGTATTTAAATCCCATTTTACAAACAACTCTATAGAGGGTGGCATGGCTAATATTTATATTGGTTTCGTCTTTGTCTAGCTTCTTTTTCAATTTATCCAAGGTAGGAATAACTCCGCTTTCATAAAGACAATATATTTTCCGTCTTATTAGGTCCTAATCACTATTGTCTATACGGTGAGATTGAAAATAACTACGTTTTTTTCTTTTGTTCAATTCTTCACTAATAATAATATCCCTTATCGTTGATATTGAAGTTTTTGTAAGTAGAGAGGTTTCTTTTAGAGCTTCTTGTTTAATTAGACCTCTACTGATTAAAGTTTCATACACATTTTTCACAACCTGTTTTGTATCTAATGACAAATGATTTCGACGCGACATAGTTATATTCTCGTAAAACAACTTTTTCGAAACGCACAGTAAAAACGGTTATGAATGCCAATAAAATATTAGCTAAAATATTTATATGCCTAATGGTTAATACTCAGGAAATACCTGGCCCACCCCTGCCCTTATGAACAAATGGGTTTACCCAATAACAATAGGTAATAAAATCGTTAAAGGTTTATTGGGGTATGGTCCGTCAAAAGCCATTTTTTAAAACAATCATTTGTGTATCATAACCAAAACCCATTTCCAACACCAATTTTCGGTTAACGTATCAATTAAAATTATTGATAACCACTTTATTGGATTAATGGATCTACAGACACACACACACACACACCCACACACCACACACACACTCACACCGGAAATTCTTAAGGACAGGCCTGCGCAGTTTTTCCTCTGGTAACTTTATCAATGTGTGTGGCTGCCATCAGTGTTTTTGTTTTTTAACGAAAGATAAGCACTGAGAAAGCCACACTATTTACTTCAGATGATTTTATGCCACTGACAGTTTTTCTCACTCGGGTACAGAACGGTTCAAATGTATCAATTCGTGATGTTTTAATGACATCAAAAAAGTTGACACATGGTATTCTTTTGATAATTTTTATTATTTGTTGTTTTTTTAAATGTTTATTATATTTAGTTTTATTAACACAACAGAAAATATTGAACCCTATTAACTTTAACAAATTCAAATTACATAATATACCATGTTGCTGGGATGATTCGTCAACAGACAAATTGAATTGTAACCAAATAAAAGAGGGGATTTATAAGTACACTAAATGGGTACGCAACAAATCCATACCATGCATAGCTTTTGGTAGGTTGGGTGTGCCAAAGTCTTAAACAAGGTTTTTAGAAAATGGGCTCCTTGCATTAAGCTGGATATCTACGGTGATAGGTAAAAAAAAATTGTCTTAAATCAAAGTTTATGTATTCAAAAATAGATGTACAAAATTGCAGGTCAAAATTGGATGGATTGAGGCGATAGGTTCGCTTCCACTACTGCAAGCAAAAGTCGACTTTATTGCGCCATATTTTGTTTTTAACAAACCCTACAAAATTGACATCAAGAGAGAATCGAACACAAACGTGGCAAGTGTAATCAACATCTACACAGACGGTTCGAAAACAAAAGAAGGTACAGGATGTGGAATCTATTCTAGATCTCTAAACTTAAACATCAAATGGGCTATGGGTGAGTTGCCAAGTGTCCTCCAAACTGAGCTCACAGGCATAACCATAGCTGCAAAAGAAATAATCAGTAGGCACATCACTGATAAGGTCGTTCTTATGTATACGAATTGCAGACAGGCACTGAGGAGACCACGCTACACTTCAGGTCTGGTACTAGAATGTCACCGTGCCCTTGCGGATGCTTCTAGCAGGAACGTGGTCACCCTCTGCCGGACCAAAGGACACGCTCACTCCAAAGGCAACCGCATTGCTGACTCATTGGCCAGGAAGGCCTGGGACCAAACCTTTTGGACCCGAGCCTTTCGTAGGTCTAACAGGGTCTGCGATGAAGGACCTAATCAAAAGACACTCTTATCAGCAGTTTACAAGACTATGGGATGAAACAGTAAACTGTAACTTTTCCAGGGACTTACTGAACTATCCTGACAGAGATACAGCTAAACATTACTTGGCAATGCCTAGGGCGAACCTTCGCCTAATCACGGGCGTTCCGACCGGACATTGTCAATTACAAAAGCACCTTTTTAGAATGGGTATAAATGACACGCCTCTGTGTAGAGGTTGTGAACAGGAAGACGAGACGGTGGAGCACAGCCTTTGTGACTGCCCTGCACTCTCGTCCAAGAGAAGATCCATGCTGGGAGAGCCGACATCAGGGAGATTCTCCTCGGCGACGTTCTCACCTACTTTAAATCAGTAGGATGGGCGGCGTACCGAGTGAGGAGGAGGAAGCACAACGGGCCTACTGAGGCCTAGGTGCCGTAATATTTATCACCCTCCCCATCTTCAGATTCAGATTCAGATTGCAGGTCAAAATTTGAAAAACTGACTAAGTTACAGCAATTTTAGTGAGATCAAAGTTGGAGCGACAGTGGCTATCCCCCTTAAATTTATTTTGATCTAAAAACACGGCAAATCTTTAGCCTATTAAAGAACCATTTTCAAATATATTTTTTCAGTAAAAAATGGTTTTAGCGTAATTACGATTTAAAGGTCACGTCTAAATGTGTCGACAGACCAAAAAGCGGTGAGACGACACAAGGGTTGCAGAGTTCGAATAGTAGTTTTGTTTGATGCGTTAATTTATTTCAATCAAATCATAAAAAAAATCCATCGCGTTTCTTTAGTTCTATAAAAGATAAATCGGTTTAATGTCAATTAAATATACAACATAATAAATGTAAAGGGTAACGACACCGTCAAAATCCATCGCAATAACGACAAAGAAGTATATTCCACAAAAACAGGTGGAAGCTCTAAAAATTGTTTATTATTGTTTGTAAAAAAACACCTCGTAATTAACCATAATTACCAACTTTTTGAACCAATGTAATAAAGTTTTTATTGTTGTAACAATAATTACTGACTTATTAAACCAATGCAATACGTTTTTCTTTATTGTGTTTTTGTCCAACGAAAATAAACAGACTATAGTAATTTATTTTTTAAATAAAAAAAAAGAAAATGCACAGATGTAATAAAAAACCCCGGTCGTTTTTGATCAGGGTCGTGAATACGTGTAGTTAGCCTTTGAACGTAGATCGTTTTGCGCGGTGTTTTTTTTTGGTTGGTTAAAAAATTGTTTTTTGCTCTGGACCTAGGGGCCCCTTTTCCCCAGCCATTAGGAGTGGTCCTGTTTGTCTGGCTCGGAACCATCACGGGGCTACTAAGAATTTTTTCCTTTTCAGACACGCTGTGAGGGGGGCACAACGTGAGCTTCCCGGGAAATTTTTTCACAAAATTATATTAACTTTTCAAATAAATTTCTATGCAAGGCAAAAATAATGGTGGTCGGACTAGGAACTGCTACTGGTATTACGTATAACCGCTTTCTGTCAGTGCTGCGCTTTCTGCTGTGCGCGCATCCACCTTCCGCCATTTGAAAGGTACCTCGTGCCCCCCAAAAAAAAAAACAGAAAGGGACAGGTTAAAGGAATCTCCCGTTCACAGCGCTTAGCTCCAGAAGAAGGACTCCACTATTCGGCTAGAGTCTTTCCTTGATTCCCGAAGTTAAAAATCACTAGATACAGCGCCGCCAGCCACCCTTCCAGGAAAAAGCTATGTAGCTTTTATCGCCCAACTTCACCTTTCGGAGATCAAACAGAAACTGTAGTTTTATTTTTGCATCTTAAATGCTTGTAATTCTGCTATAGAATTTTGTATAAAAAAATATTTGGCAGAAGCGTTATTAAGGTATTAACGGTTTTTTTTAGCCAATAATAAACAGCGCTTTTTGAATAAAATCCAATATTTTAAGGGTATGATTGGAAGTTGAATTTTCATAGTCCAGTAAATGAAGGGACAAAGCTGTAAATAAATCTGTACAGTTTTCCCTTGTGGCGCAATTCTTAGGTCTTCGGGGATGCTTTCGAGCGAAAAAACGTTTATCAACATTAACAAGTGGGAACGGGCTGAAAATGGCCCCTCAATGTCCGAAAAATGGGTTTTTCGCTAATATCTGCCAAAATATGCGAACTGGAGAATTTTTGTTTAAACAAAAAATAAAGATCGTCTTGTAGTCTACAAAAATGGTACTTATAATTTTTTTCGAAAAATCGATAGTTTTCGAGATAACGGGACCCAAAAGTCCCCTCATTTCAGCTGCCGCTCTACCACTAGATTTACTTATAAGCGGGCGGATGAATTGTTCCATTACTCGGGCAATAGTGTACATTTTTAAATCATTCAAAGTTCATAATGGGAATGGGAAAACCCGTACCTATCATTGCATATGAGTTTGGGTCCATTCTGATTTTTCTAGAATATTTAAAAAAGCGGTCAAAGTTTTTTTTCACAATATTTTGAGAGTATCTCATTGATTTAATGATATTTTTGAAAAAATGATTTGTTATTCATTACATTTCTTTTTTATAATAAGACCTTAGCAAGTGTTCAATGATCCCAGAAAACTTCCTTCACCATCTTTCTAGCGTTTTGATAAATAATTGATTTGCCCATCTGCATTTTTTAGTAAGAAACCACTATTACCACATCTATCCAGTGTGGAATGTTATGGATTTTTTGACGGCCATTTTTGCGGAAAATATTGGTGTTGCAAAAAAAATGGTAAGGATAATTTTTATAGATTTCGAGGTGATCTTCATTTTTTGTCCGAACAAAAATTCTCTTATTCGTATATTTTGGCAGATATTCGCGGAAAGCTCATTTTTGGGACTTTGGGGGGCCATTTTCAGCGGGTTCCCACATCGGAATCGTGTTGAACTTTTTCTCGCTCGAAAGCATCCTCGAAGACCTAAGAATTGCGCCACAAATGAAAACTGTATATATTTACAGCTTTGGGTACTTTCAGGTCTTCAGTTATTGGACTGTAAGGGGATGATTGGAAGCAGAATTTTTTGACATTCCAGCAATATTAAAGCTATAGTTAACTTATCCGAAGTTATTTAAAATTATGTGGCATTATTTAAATTTTTTTAAAGATTTAAAGATATATATTTTTTTAATCTTTGGAAGGTCCACAAAGGCTAAGCCCTAAGTACTAAGGTATCGGGTGTATGTGAGAGGGAGTTTGTTCCCACGGGACTTAAATACTTGGAGACTGGGAGAAATTGGGAAGACTTCTGCGGAGAGCAGGTTCCATAGTCTGGACACTCTAAGTAACTAAGAAAGCGGGAAGTTTAGGGCCTCTCTAATTGAACTGTAGTTGGACTGTAAAAGAATTCATAAAAGTTGCACTACGTGTTGCTCTGTTTGGACTGCCGGAGGAGGAATTATACTGGCCAACTTCTCTAAGCATAAGACGTAAAAATACCTTTAGAACAGCGACAGGTCTCCCACAGCTCGTCGGTGGGCAAGAGAAGAAAACTTTTCTGTAAGCGTGGGATCAAGTGGTTTCGAAGTTCACAAGAAAAGGAAAGATCTCTTACTTGACATCTTAAACTTTATTCATAAATCTTTATAACCGGCAGTTACTAAAATGAATTTGTTATAGTATAGTATCATTATTGATAATAGCAGTAGTAATATTGATAGTAGTAACCTTTGCGACATAATAATACATATTTAAGATATGTAATAGAGATAACAACAAGCAACCGCTTATGTATTTTTAAACTGTCTAGCAAATTACGATAAATAATCATTTTGTTTGTCCATATCTCTTCGAACAATCTCACAAATGCGATAATTTTCTGTGAAATTAAATATTTACAGTTAGAATACTGAACAGTAGCACCCGAGGTTCGTAAATTTATCTTAATGTGAACGGAACGTTTCCTCAAGGTCCGACTTTATTTCACCGCCGATTAACATATTATTGTATAAGTACGACATTATGTATTCTAAAAGAATTTACAGTAGTCATATTATACTTATAAATGTCTTTATGCAAATTATATCCCTCTAGAGCTACTCCAAACTCTCAGTAATTTTAATACACACTTGGACAAAGACACAAAAAACAGGTAACTGTTGAATTGAAATCTGAAAAATTTTTACTCACATTTGTGGTTTAACATTTAAAGAGTTTATTCCAAAGTGACTCAGAGTCTCGGTCATATTCGTCAGCATAGTTACTTTGAAAAGAGATGAATTGTGGACTTTCGTAAGGTAGGTGTGTCAATTAAAAAAATTGGGAAAACAAATCATATTTACGTACCATTTTCAACCCAAAAAGGCCGAGGACTCAGAGCTAAAGGCATCGGACGTCAAAGAGAAACAATAGAGAATTAAGATCGCCAACTCATTGTCAGACTTTTGGCTCTTAGAAATCACTTTAGTTCGACTCGGATAATTGCGAATCAGAGGTTTCAAAAACACGGATAGTGTGTCGGGATGCGTTTGGGCTTTTTTCTTACCCTTCTTACTGGGTATTGCAATTGACTCCTGAGCATCGACGCAACCCTCTGCAATAGTGCAGAGGCAAACTTCTGTGGAATCCGGATCTGGAATAAAACCAGGTGACATTCAGTAATGGATTCCGCTTTTATTTGGGTATTCATGAGGGTGCTGTAATGGTAAAAAGGCGACGTAGTGAAAAAGATAATCCACAGGTTCATTGATATGGTAGCAGGATTCTTCAGTCTTTATTGGAAGTGTCATGATGGCCCTTAGGAACATTCAGGAAGTAGTAAAACCACATGTCGTTCCATATCTTCAGATGATCAAAAATTCCATATTTCAACAAAATAATACTAGACCACATGTGGCCAGAGTAACCGTAGACTTTAAGGATCAACATAACAGGCCCGATTCGGTTTACGCACTCTATCCACTCTTTTTACTTTTTATGTCCCTAAAGCCGTTCTTGTAATGGATTTGGAGTAAAGAGTGCACCTAAAAAAAATTTTTTTTTGGGTTTTTTTGGGGGCCCCTTTTGGGGGTTTTTTTTGCCTAATTCCCGTTATTTTTTTTTACCAATCCCCCCCTTAGTTCCTTTTTTCCCAAGTCTGTATAACTGAGACTGGTTTTGATATATTCCTGTGGGCTCTTTTTTGGGTTTTCCCAAATTTTAAGTCTGTCTTTTCTGATTTAACGCTTCATTTTTTTACAAAGGTAGGGTAGAGAAAAGTAAAATCCCCCCCTTTTCATGTCCACTCTAAAACCCCCCCCTTTTGGGAGGGGGGAAATTTAAGGGGTGGACATGAAAATTTGGGGTTTTGGGGGTTTTTATTAAACGTTTAACTGGTTGATTGTGGGTTAATTTAAATAGATATAGATATATTATTATAATTGGGTTTTGTTTTATAAGCGGTATTTAAGTCTGATTTTTGGGTTTGTGTTACCCTCTGCCAACTGTTTATTTTCACTCGTCAAAAGCTTCTTTAATAAAACCTACTATAGGCACCAGCAGATTTGTATTCTTCATGCTTTTAACAAAACACGAAAACATTACTTTAAATAAACAACGAACATCAAGTTAATAAATAAATGAGGTTGGGTTTTTAAACTTCAGTTAACGTTCGGTTAGTCCATGCACCTAAAGCTTCGTGGCCATGTGATTAAACTCTACTTTAATGCTGCTCCAGCTCCATTTTAGTTCCCGAAGCCACCTACAATAACCGCTTAAAATGCTCCTTCCCCCAGATCACCTGATTTCTCTTCGATTAAATAGGTATAAGACTTCTTCATTCCCGATTAATTAACCTACATCTGCTCCTCGGTCTATGGCAGCACTTGGACATGCGTTATAGATGTGGTGATCTGAGATACCCCAAAAAGATATAGATCACTTCATCAGATAAGTGCCCAACTGTCTAAGTGAGTGTAAAAAATTAAGGGTCTTTAAGAAATTATTTGATTTAATTATATTATTGTTATTTGATTTGACCAACTCCTAATAATTTATTAGCTATTTTCGGCTATACAGTGCCATCCCTTTTTAAATTTATTGTTGCCAAAAAACAAAATTTTTTTAGCCCTTTAAAAAGGTTTTTCCAAAGGTGAAAAAAATTACCAAGTGGGTTTTGGGAAAAAAAAAAAATTTTTTTAAAAACCTTTTTAAACTCAAAAAAAATTTTTAAATTTAAATTTTTTGCTTTTTTTAAATTCCAAAAGGGACATAAAAAAGTTTGGTAAAATTTTAAAATTTTTTTTTTGAAAAAAAAAAAAATTAAAAGGGGAAAAAAACCCATTTGGAAAAGCCTGTTTTAAAAGTTTTAAAATATTAACAAACCAACAAAAAAAACTTTTTTTTCCTAAAAACCCCAAGGAAAAGGTTTTTTAAAAGGGTTTAAAAAGGGGTTTTGGGGAAAAAAAAACCTTAAAAAATTCAAAAAAATTTTTGAAAATTTAAAAAATTTTCCGAACGAGGGGTTTTTTT
This sequence comes from Listronotus oregonensis, assembly GCA_019359885.1. NCBI lineage: Eukaryota > Metazoa > Arthropoda > Insecta > Coleoptera > Curculionidae > Listronotus > Listronotus oregonensis. Next base: position 27,125 of record JAHBCN010001195.1, read on the forward strand.
GCAATTTTATTTTTTAAAACCCCTTTAAAAACTAGGCAAAAAAATCAAAGATTTTATTGTACAAAATCCTACATATTTTGTTAAAGTACTTTGTCTAAAATTGGCCTTAGAAAAAATCATCTTCCACTTTTTTCTTTGTCAGTGTCATCAGTTTTGACGGTCTCAAAGGCAAAAAAAATACAAAACGACAAAATCAACAACGCCTTGACGACGTACTTTTTGCTAAAATAATGGAATTTTTCAAAAGAGAAATGATTTCGGAAAGAGAAGATTACGCGATGGATTGTACCCTACCCAAATTAAAAGAAGCTGCAGACAGGATTGGAGAGATTTTGCTACCAATAAAAAAACAAAGTGCGATACGAGAAGACTTTACAAATATTCGAAGTATGGTGTAACCAAAAAGGAACGAGAAATACTGCCTTGGAGACCGTTTTGTTGGCGTATTTTGGCGAATTATCCAAGGAAAAGAAGGCTTCGCCCTTATGGGCAACTTACAATATGTTAAAAACTATTATTAAATTAAGAGAAAAGTTTAATATGTCCAAGCACGCAAAACTTATAGCTTTTTTTGAAGCGGAAAAATCAAAACTTTCAGACAAAGAAGTCAGGCGTTTTTTCCAAGGAAAACATTGACGTGTTCCTGTCAAAGGCAAACGAAGAATTTATTAGCATTAAGGTAGGTCTTTAAAAAATATACCAAAAGGAAATATTATCAAAATAATTAATAAAATGATTTAGTTAGTAAAAATAAAAATGGACCAGGTCAACGTTTTGGAAGGAAAAATCCCCATAGAAATTTCTCATACAAAAACATACACAAGTAAATCGTTTATTGTAAGTAATTTAGATTGGGTCGCTATTTTCCACAAATACCTTACTATACGGAAAAATATAAAAAATGACAGGTTATTTATTTAATGGTGACATGAAAAATTACATAATCAAGCAATTGGCTATCATTCAAATTAAATTTAAATCAAGTTTTGTCTAAAAATAGCTGCTTTTTTGAAGCTTTTAAATATAGAAACTTTTACAGGGCATGTTTTTCGACGTTCCTTCGCAACCTTACTAGCTGACTACGGGGCCGATGTATTGCAACTGAAAAGACTGGGAGGATGGAAATCGAGTACGGTTGCTGAAGGTTACATAGAGTCATCTTTGGAAAACAAAAGTAAGACTGCCCTGATGCTATCCTCTACTTCCAAGAGTCCAGCTGTCCAGACAGAGTTCCAACTGTCCAGTACATCACGTAAAGAAACCCCACAAGAGATACTAGTTTCAAACCAAACACAACTTCAACACGATGGTCTCAGGATTTCTTTAATTAATAACAATACTTATTTAACAATTAGTGTAAATAAGTGAATTTCGGTAACAATTGCATATACGGTTTTCTGCTTTTTTTGGGATTTTTGAATTTTTTTAATAAAATTACATTTAAGTATCCTTTGGGATAGCAAATATATACCGGAGAAGAGAAATTGTGTTTAATTTTTGTTTTTTCAACCAAATAAACTTACTGGATCTTGGAGTGAATTTGAGTGGGGGGGGGGAAAAAAAACGTATAAATTGATAATTATTTAGTTAAACATAACACACAGAAACAGAAATCTATTGACAAAATACGCAGAAAATCGGGAAAAACAACTTTTTAATTTAAATTTAAAAAATATAGGTTAGAAATAAATCTAATATCTGATAACACATTCTTTCTACATTGTCAAATTCAAAATAAATATCAACAGTGTTGCCGGACTTAATAATTTTCGGCCATCAAATTTTGATAAAATATTCTGGTTCTGTCTAAAATATAATTGGGATAAATAAAAAGCTGCTTTGTTTTCCCAAAAATAACCATGACCGACTAGGGGGTCTTTAATTTGTCTAAACAGTTGGTCATGGTTAATTTTGTAGAAAACGGCTTTTTATTTTTCCCCAATTTTATTTCAGACGTGAAAATGGGGAACGTATTCGAAAAGACCCTGAATTGCACGCTGACGTTCCTTGTCATAATGGGGAGTTTTCGCATTATATGGAAAAAAACAATGGTAATTTTAAATGTTCAAATTAAAATAAAAAATATTAAAACACATAATTTCTCTTCTCCGGTAGTATATTTGCAATCCCTAAGGACACTGGAATATGACAATATAAAAATTTTACCATATAATCCAAAAATAGAAGAAAACCGTATATGCAATAATTACCTGAATTTCTTAATACATGACATAAATATAAGCTTTGAAATTCGCTGGTGGTTTTATTATGATATATGTGAGATCAGAATTAAAAGTATAAATTTTAAAGAATTTTGGAATTCAAAAAACAAGCATTGAAATATGTAAAAGTACAGAAATGTCTCACTTTCAAGATTTTAAAAAGTGTGTAATGTCAACATTTCATATACAGTTAAAAATAAAAATAATTAAAATATATCGAATATTAACAGGTAAATATCTTTCTTTGTCACTCAGTATAGTTAATAACATGTCTAACAATACGCATTACCTTGATGTTTTATGTAGATATTTTGGAGAAGATATGCCACAATTATATAAAACATTTATTTACCTAAAAAGAAAAAGAAAGTCTTCTAAGATCACTTAGGAACTTACTAAAAAGCACATAAAACTGATTTGATGCAACCTTTTCTTTTTCTGCATATTAATAATTTTAAGATCAATTTTTGAACGATAATTTTAGTAATAAATGAGCCAAATATTTAAATCCCCTAATTACTGCGAGATAAATTTGAATATTTATTAAAACGGCTGTAACTTGGAATCGAGAGACATTTTTAAGCCTACAAAATTGCCCAATTTAAATGTTAACGACTACTCGGAACCCAAAAAGTCAATTATCATTTTGTTTAAGAGATAACCTCTGTTAAATTCGTTATAACAAGGTGCGATTTGTGAAATAAGAGATTATCTGAGTACCGGACAAAATGTAAGTGGTACTTTATTTTGAAACTTCTACTAAAAAATAACAGGCATATTTTTTTAAGGCTGACTGCTACAATACGAGTTTTTTGCAGAAGTTATTTTATATTTATACTAAATTTTTCCGGTGTATTTTAGTTTGTTGGCTTTTTCAAAACATGTTCTTTTAATATTTGTTTTATAAAATAAAATATGTATATCTTTTATTTTTAACCATATATGTAATGTTAATATTATTGTTTTTTTTTTTATTTTTAAAATGTCACATTACTGTCTTTTCATGTCCCGTCCTCATTTTTTGGTCATATTTTTTAATCTTTTTTTACAAAGGAAGAGTAAAAAAATGAAAAACACATATTCACAACAGTCAAGTATTTATTTATTGTCCTAGAATTAAGTCTATAAAATAAAAAATTTATTTGATGAAATTTATTACAATATTAGAATTTTTCTAGGCAATTATACAAATTTTAACACCATGCTCTTGAAGTTGTGTTTGTTTTAATATTTTCATATCTTGGGGTTTATTATTTGGATGCTAGTGGTAATAATTCTACTACAAGTTGTTTCTTTTTTTCTTTCCGGTCAAGATAAAACCTGGGCCGTTTAAGTTTGGTTTTTCATCGATGATTTTAAATAATCCCATTGCAACGGTGCTGGATTTCCAACCGCCTTGCCGCTTTAGTTGCAAAACCTCTGCTTTATTGTCAGCTAATATCGTAGCAGCTGTACAGGGTCTTTTTTTTATTTACGTGGCATCTGGAGCCTTTATTTTTGAAGATAGAAAAAATGTTTGTTATAAAAATGGTAAGTTTTTCCCCATATTATCTTTTAAAATTATCAGAAAAAAATATCGAATTAACAAAATGAAAAAATATGGGCAACTTCAACTTTTTTAAATGCAATACCCTGTATATTATGGACGACAGCGAAAAATGATTTTAAATATACACGGTGTCCCACGACGAACCGACGCGGTCGATTTCTCAAAAACTTAGCAACGAAAAATTTTGAAAATTTGGCAGTTTACTAATATCGATGAGAGCAACTCTTCTAAAATATTTTCAAGATGGTGGCACTTTCGGTTGTACCGGAAGTCGATGCTAACTTCCCTATTTTTAATGGGACACCCTATATATTATTGCATTTTTGAATTCCTCAGAAAATTCTAGATATATTTCGTGCATAATATAATATACCTAAGTCTAACCGTTTTCGACATATCTGGAATTTTATGTCAAAAATGACGTTTGCAGACCCCAAAATAAGGAGAAATTTTTCCTATACGGCATATTGATTGATTGATTGATAAAGTAAATACACAAGTTGAGGTTTTGTCCGCCCGACACTGCAGCCTACAGGGTTTGTTGATTTTGTATATTTTTTCAGTTAAAAGGTTTGACACCTTAGACAGGTGTAGTACCCCTTTTTACTGTTCTTTTCTGTCTCCAGCCTCCTGGTGGTTAGTGTCCACCATGAGGTTTTGATTTGTTCTCCAGTATGTAAGTGCAGGGACTCATATATGAGGGAGGCCGTCTCTTCCCCCCGTCACATAGTCTGCAAATGGGTTCTTCTCTATAGATGCCCATAGTGTGCATATGTTTTCTTGGGGTGCAGTGTCCGGTTATTAATCCTGTCACTATCCTAATCTGATTCCTATTTAGTTTTAGTAGTTCACTTGTCAATGCTTTCGATGGTGAGTCCAGCATTGATTTACTGTGATTTTCCTTGGAATGTGGTTCCAGTATGACTGATGTTGTGTTTGAATCCACCGAGTCATGTAGCCACGAACCGAGGCTTTTTGGGATTCCAAAACAGGGTTTAGGACCCACAAACATTGCTGCGGAGCCTCGCCTGGCCAGGGAGTCTGCATTTTCATTGCCCTGTATTCCCCTGTGTCCTGGCACCCAGGAAAGTGTAACTTTGTTGTTTAGCCCGGTTTGGGGGGCATTGCAGACAGTTCCAAACCAACCTTGAGTTGACTTGTTGGGATGCCAAAGCTTTGGTGCTTGACATCAGAGAAAAAGTAATGTCCCTGCCCTTATATCTCCTCCTCAAGTTTTCTCGCAGACTAAGTTAATGGCATATATTTCCGCCTGGAAAACAGTGGCATATTTCCCCAGGGAAGCATACATTGAACCTGGGGGGCATACCATGTATTCCTGCGCCGGCTCCATTGTCAGTCTTGGATCCATCGGTATACCAAACCAATTTCCGAGACTGACCAGGAGATCGCTCACTACCGCCCCAGGTAAGCTGGGTTTTTTATGGTCTGTGTGTATTTATCCGTTTTTTCATTGTATCACTGCCCATCCAAATATTGGGTTTGTGATACTGCTCGTTATTCTGGTGTGTCCTAGGGCAGGCCCAGAGCACCAGTTGCCGTTACATTTCAGCCTGTATGCCCCAATCCTCGCCTCCGCCTTAATAATTATACCAAGAGGGGGGGGGTTAGTAGGGTTTCCATGGCTGCAGTTGGAGTGCTTCTAAAAGCTTCCCGTTATACAGAGAAGCTGTCGCTGGAGTTTGGGTAACTCCCGCTCTGCTTTTCTCTGTTCATTTTTGGGCCCCCAGATAGTTTAACCGTAGGTTTTCATGGGCTTTCCACAGCAGGGCAACCAGTGTACTATGCGTGGCTGAAATCCCCAATTCTTCCCCACAGCTCTTTTGGTAGCCATTAGAGCCATTTTGCCCTTATTAATCACATTTGCATATGTGGATTTCCGGGGTTGAATCCAGAGTTAATCCAAGGTACTTTACCTCCTGAACATAGCCGAGTGTGGTACCGAAGAAGTGAGGAGATTTTAAATCATCCAGCTTCCTTCGTCTAGTGAAGGGTATTAGCGCAGTTTTGCCAGGATTAACAGTAAGGTTTTCCCCGTTGACCCTCCCCCACAATTCTCAGTGCCCTTTTTATAAGCTCCGAGATTGTTTTGATGCTTCCCCACGACAAGTATAGTGATGTCATCCGCATACCCCGGGGGTAGGCCAAATTTTTCAGTTGCACCAGGAGTTCGTCAACAACCATATCCCACAGTAGTGGGGATAGAACCCCCCCCCCGTGGGCATCCTTTGACCACTGACACCTCCATTGTTTCGCTGAATAACGTTGCTTGCGCTCGTCTGCCAAGTAACATGTTGTATACGGCATACTCTATTATTTAATTTGAATTGAATTCCTTGTGAAAAGAGGCCGAATTTTGTATATTAAGTGGATATTTTGGGTGTAAATTAATACAGAGTGACTAAAAATGTATGCCGAAAATGTATAGTTTTTGAAATAATTGACAATTTAACATTTTGTATTGTAAAAGTGCTATACGGCTCTTTAATTTTGTTAGTGGCCATGACGGCGGGACGCGGCGAAAAAAATACAATCGGACGTGGAAACGTCACTATTTTGATTTGATAATTAGTTGTTATTAGATATCAATTATGCAGGGTCGTTTAAACTACACGCACAAATATCATTTAAATTTGTTTATTATCTACTGTAATTTTAACAATTACCACGTTAAAGCAAAACTAATGAAATAATATTTATACTAGCAATAACCATGCATTGAAAAAAAAAACAATTATTTTAGTTTATGTTCAAAATGTCCACCTTAGAGGTTCTAAACATTTTTCGCATCTTAGAATAAGTTCTTCATGAGTAGCTGCTTCAATGGAATCTTGAGACAAACTTCCGAATGCGTCCCTTACCCTTGCCATACAATCTTCTTTTGTTGTAGTTGGAGTAAAATACACGTCCCGCGTCATGGCCCACTAATAACAAAATTAAAGCGCCGTACCTATAGCACTTTTACAATACAAAATGTAAAATTGTCAATTATTTCGAAAACTATACATTTTCGGAATATACAATTTAATACAAAGTTACCTTATTTTTTGATGCTATACACGATTAAAATATAAAAGTAGGGGGTTTTTATTTGAAAAAATTGACTTTTTACGTTTTTTATCAGTTAATTTTTGTATATAATTTTAAGTCACCCTTTATTAATTTACACCCAAAATATCCACTCAATATACATAATTGGGCCTCTTTTCACAAGAAATTCAACTGAAAATAAATAAAAGAATGCCGTATAAAAAAATTTCAAGATATGTCGAAAACGGTTAGACTTAGGTATAGCATATTATACACGAAATATATCTAAAATTATCTGAGAAATCCAAAAACGCAATAATACATAGGGTGTCCCATTTAAAAGTTACTTCGGAAACCGGAAGTGCAACATCTTGAAAATATTTTAGACGAGTTGCTCTCATCGATATTAGTAAACTGCCAAATTTTTAAAATTTTCCGTTACTAAGTTTTTGAGAAATCGACCGCGTCGGTTCGTCGTGGGACACCCTGTATTGTATATATATGATAGATAAATTGCAAAAAAGTATCATATTAGTATCAAGAAAGCCATGGAAATAATAAAATTGATGTTACTAAATTTGATCAGTGTTTTCTTCAACCGATAATGTTAATTCTTGCGATTAAACATTCCTGCTATAGTGAAGCAAGACTCGTCGGTGAAAAGAATTTTATATAAAAACCTTGGATCTTGTTGCATAAGCCTAGCTATTTCCAATGCATACTCAGGTCGGTCCTGCATGTTTTGTCAAAAAGAATCTGGATTTGCACTGTCGTCACATTATTATTATTGCCATAAAAAAGACGCGCAATAGCAATTTTTTTGTTCTTCTGAATAACCCATCGACAAGAAAGCAATATAAATTATAATACTTTAAATGATAAACCTAAACTTTTTACAATATTGAGACGTCAAATTTATCATAACAATTTTATTGTTTTCGTGGCTGTTGGTTGGTTCGTGGTTTTTTGATACTCATAAATTTTTTTAAGTTTATTTTTAAATTAAGCTGAAATATCTCAAAAATGGTTTACCCTAATATATCATCAATGTATACATATATTTGAAATTAGCAAAAAAAGATCTTCCATTGTAGCGCATAATATACAGAGTGTTTCATTTAAAAAGTTGAAGTTGCCTATATTTTTCCATTTTTTTAATGCAAATTTTTTTTATGAAATATTTTTTTTATCTTTAAAAATAAAGGCTCCAGATTCCAGTAAAAGTCTCCACTCCTGGAAGCTTTAAAAAAGTAGCGATTTCTTGGGACAGTCTGAAAACGTTCGTTTTGAACTTATTTTTACAAATTCTCTCTTTTTAGTTTCGGTGGAGTACAGAATATAGATTCCCCGCTATCTAATAGCATATTTTGCAAAAAATGGAAAAAATCTTGGTACTAAATCATCTCTAACTAATTCAAAGGCGTTGTCAGGATTCTTTGTTGATTTTGATAATTTTTTGTTTATTTCCCGTCTTGGATTGTAATATACTATTAAATGTACGTCTGAGTCCGTGAAATAGTTTTGTACAGTACTGACTTCAAAAAATAATCAAAATGGTCCGCCTTTAAAAAACAAGTTTTAAATTTTTAAATTAAGTCCTTTATAGCACATACATAATCGAATCCATAAACTTATAATTGGTAATATAAATATTTGTTCTTTAGTATGAATTTTCTGCACATTAAAGAATGGTCTTCAGGAACAACAAATTAACAATTTTCTTGAGTTCCTTTGCGAATCCCAGAACATATTTATGTTTACTGTTGCGAAAAAATTCTGTCAATATTTATCCTTGGCATATGAGCGGACAACCTTTTTAACCTTCTGGAAATTACTTCCGAAAATTACCGTATTTGGCATAAACACATTAGGTCCATAGCTATAGCAGCTTCGAAAAAGCTTTCTTTCGAAACAGAAAGTAATTTTCTTTTTCCCTCTCTATTAAAATTGTTCCCATTACTAAGAATGGCGTTTCCACAAGTTTTAGGCGTAGTTTACACGGGCAAGTAAAATTTGCACTGTCTAAGGCTAGTCGTCCACTGAAACCGAAAAACGCGAAAAGTTGCAAAGTCATGAATGTCCGTGTTTGCACGTCAATACACGAACAATCCCGATAAACGCTCGTGAAGTAAATTTCGTAAAAGTTCTATGGCAGTAGACGATGGCGTTCGCATGTTTTCGTGCAAATTTGCCCCATCCGCAGTTCGCAGCTTTCCGGTCCAGTGGACAACTAGCCTAAGAGAACTTACAAATAAGTTTATTAATGTAAACATTGTCCGAAAGTAGTCTCAAGGAAGTCGCAGAACTGGCAGTAGAGCTACGTTTAGCCTTGTTAAGTTTACCGGAGAAAAGTACTTGCGGCCACTAGCCTTGTCATGTGTAAACGACAGGAAAGTACACCTGCTACTTGCCAGCAAGCCGTTGCCAAAAGTTGACTGATGGACTGGTTTACTTCTTCTTCTTTCCTGGAAGCCGTCTTGATTTGCTACCAGAGGCAGCGCAGCCTCTCGGCCTTTTTGGGCCCAATCTCCCATTATCTTTTATACCAATCCTCCCATTAGTCTTGTCAGCCCTACTGTTATGCTAAGTCTTTTCCTATTTTATCTGAGTAGGTTTTTCTTCGTTTTTTTGGATGGGCCCCTAATGAAGCCATTTTTATGTCTTATTCTACTGAGGCTCCCCCAGTATTCCTTGTGTTTGTTTCGGATCCATTCCCTGGTTTGCCCTCGTGCTGTGGTTTTGGTCACTCCAAGAGCAGGTTCTGGTCCAAAGTATGGTGTGGATGGTCCCTATCTCTCTAGTTCATCCAGTTCTTCGTTGCCTTCTATTCCCGAATGTCCTGGTACCCACAGCCCACAGGAGACTCACCCTTTTGTGTTCTCCTAGGACTTCCAGCTTTGGCTTTCCCATGTTAGCTTGGATGTTACCTTGGCGTTTACAGGTGCTTCTAGTGACGCCTGGTCATCTGTTATTATGCAGATTCGCTTGTTATTATAAGCCCTTCTGTTATTTTCTTTTGCATAGTGCAGTAAAGCATATATTTTCGTTTAAAATACAGAGCGGTGTGTTCCTAGTGGAATGGAGAATTGTGAATTTTTCATTTTACTGTACACGCCCGCTCCAGTTTTCTGCTCGGTTTTGAACCACCTGTATACAAGATGATATGTCCAACTGTGCCGGGGAGGTTGCTGCTCTCACCTTGATCTGGAATTTTAACCTCCAAGTTTTTGTTGAATGAGTATTGGGGAATCATTTGGTCTGTTCTCACGTCCAAGACGTTGTCAACAACCTAACTTTTTATGTCGTAATGTCGTACTAGCGTAGACACCAGTTGTTTTTTGTTGCAGCCAGAAGCAGCCCATTCTTGTCTTTGCCCTCACTGTGAGGTTAGTTTTGGTCAAAATTCCAAAAAACACTCCATGGCTGCTGTTGGGGTTGTTTTGATTGCCCCTGTTATAGCTAAGCAAGCAAGTCTCTGTACCTTGGCCAGTTCTGTAAAAGCAGTTTTTTGTCGCATCTTTGTCCACCATATCAGTGATGCGTATGTTATCATAGGTCTTACCATCATGGTGTATAACCAATAAACAATTTTTGGTTTAAGACCCCATGTTTTTCCATGTGCGCGTCTGATTAATATAAAGCCATCTCCGCTTTCTTTCTTATTTTCTGATGGTTTACTAACAGCTACGACAAATTTTTGTTTGTCTTTCCAAGTGTAGACGAGTCCGGACAAGTAAAATTTCTATTTACAATAAATAAGTGGTATGAATATCAAATTATTTCATTTTTAAACATACGAAAAATATGAGATTGGAATATAAAGATAAAAGAACACATAAATAAATTAAGACGAAAAAAGACATTTATTTTTTTTAAGGAGTTACAAGGATCAGGTTTTAAAAACTTTGATATTGAACATATTGGAAAATGGTAAAGGGGGCCATTTTCTTTTCAACTTTAAACGCAAAACAACAGGTAAGTTTAGTAGTGGCAAGTACTTTACGCCAGTGTAAACGTAGCTTAAGCATTTGCGAGAATTTTGGCTCGTCTAAAGAAGTTGCGGAGAGTGCTTTAGGAACTAAATATTTACTTTGGTTCTGCTAAAAGCTGTTTGTGAGATTAAAAAAGAACTCCATAATATTTACACCCAAACTAACTAGGAGTATAAAAAAGTGCAAAAACGAAAAAGTGGTCAAGAATCAGAAAAGTAATATAAAAGTTTTGGGAATATTTAATGCTGTTAAGATAAATTTATAAACTTGTCGCTGATCTTGGCGACGACGTCGGCGCTGGCGTTCGATGTTAAACTATTAATTTTACGGTCAGTCATTTATAAAATGGTGTCGAACTGTGTTGGCGCTAAACCTGGCGTTGGTGACAATTTAGGTTCGACCTCGGCGACGACGTTTTCTTAGTGCTAGTAGTAATTTTAAGTTTGCATGGATTAAGGTTAGTAGTACGTTAAATGGCAATCAATAATCTTACCTTACTTATAAAATATTTATTTGCCAATTTTTCGATTTTTATGTATCGAATAGACTTTTTCAGCCTGGGCGCCCAGTACGATACGACCGGTACCATATAAAGTGAACTAGCGTTTTAATTCATAGCGAACCAAGGCAAACCGGTGTCATCCTTTTCAATAATATTTCACGCGGCGCAAAATAGGCGTGGTTCCCGCTGGTACCGAGAATGCTAAACTCGTATAATGACGTATTTTCGGTATTGACATCGATGGTTTGTTTATTGTCTTACGAACAGTGGGTAATATGAAGGTTTTTTATTTTTTAGCGCATTGTTATGTAATTTATATTTTAAAAAGGTAAAAATATGCATTTGTATGTTGAAATATGCGAATTTGACTGATTGCACTGTTCTACATTTTAATTTTTTTGTCGCTTCCTAATTTTTTTTGGGTCTTTTGTATTTACAATAATGTGCTGAGTTTAAACAGCGGCTGTTGACTAAAATTCGACATATAAAGTCGCCTGTGCTTTGACCCGTAATAAATACCATATTGAAAATTATTAAAATTTTGGTAATAGCTTCTACGTAGGGATAACTTGGACAAATTTAAAAGCCCTTGGTTCTGGTCGGTCATGGTTAGTTCTGGTTAGTTAAAGCGGCTTTTTATTTCCCCAATTATATTTTAGACGTGATACCTACATACCATATTGAAAATTATTAAAATTTTGTTAATAACTTCTATGTAGAGATAATTTAGACAAATTCGAAAGTTCTGGTCGGTCATGGTTAATTCTGGTTAGTTTGGATATGCCCGATCTTGATTTTGCTATACTGTCCCTTTCTTAACAGGCGACTTTAATGATTGGTCCAAGGTAAGGTAATTTATTTTTTAAGCACCTTTTTTATTTCCAGGCCTGCGTACAACCGCTGGGACTATACCTATAACTAGTATTTTATCCTTTTTGCTATCACCCATAAGTTTTTGGTAAAAGAAAAATTATTTGTATAAAACATAAGGAAACCTAAATCAAAAGGAATCTATATACTAATTTTTAATGATTAAAAAATACTAAGTAACTTTTTTTACAAGTAGTGATTCATTCTTGAAACATCTTTTACTTAAATTAAACTTTACTTTCACGCAATTTTATACCGTTTTCTACTAGAAAAAACAAATACGTTATATTTGCTAAGACCCCCTCTCCCTCAAGTGAGATTTGGAAAGATATAGCTTTATACCCTCCCCTCCCCCCCTTGAGCACCACACGTAATTTATGAAATTGTACCTAAATTGTCAGGAGAAAATTCTAAGTGGAAATAAAGAAAATGCTGCTTAAAAAAATAAGGGCCAAGTTCCTGGTACTAAAATCTAAAATTAGACTAAGTTCTGTTTTGACTTGGCAAGTTTTTTACTTAATAATAAATCTTCTTTTTTCATTAACAAAGACAGTTATTAATACAGACAGATCAGTTAAAAACTTTTCATGTCTAATTTTAGATACCAGTACTTTAAAATACCGAGATTTTTGTGTAGGAATTTGGCCCATATTTTACATAAGTGTTTTTGGTATAATTTCTTTCCTTTTTTTTCTATGTTCAATGAACGAAATAAAATTCTGCCTGTATGTTTAATTCTAAGACAATTATGATATGACCTCAGAAACTTAGGTTCAATCAGAAAGCAAAGTTTTAAAATAGCCCCTAAATATAGGATCTTACCGAACCTATTTCAGGGTGTTTCGACTGAAAATGTGCTTTCTTTAAAATTGTGTCTTAAGTTGTGTCCTAAAACCTACTTACATACCAAATTTTAAGTTTCTACTCCCTTGGAAAGTGCCTCATAATTTTGATGAATTAATGAGTGAGTGAGTGAGTCAATTCGTCAGTACTTCAATCAGTAGTAAAATGGGCGATATTTAAAATCGAATTTCTCAGAATCCACTTGGTACAACTTTTTAAATTTTTTTATAGGTAAAAAAATATTTTTAAATCTCATACTTTTATGTGAAACGATAACGAAGTTATGATACATGTGGGAAAATACGCTGAAAGCTTTGAAGTAATAAACACCCTGTGTGCCTCAGGTCGGAACTTGGCCTGACGCACAGCCGTGCTCCTAGATTGTCAGGTTAGTGTGAGGGTTACGTAGGTAGAAATTAGCGATATAACATGTAAGTTTTGATATGTTCTTGTTTGGATAACACGCCTGGAAAGTTTCTAGAGAATTGGACCATTTTGGTCCTGTCCCGATAAGAATATGGCCGAGTTCGTGTTAAATTTACATACCAAGAGTTTAGAGTTCTAACAAAAGTCATTGTAATGTTGATTCAATGATTTTAGTAGCAAACCTGTCAAAATCTGGACATTTTTAAACATTCTAAACAGTTGTCAACTTCAAATTGTTAAAAGTAAAACTTTAGAATGTTTAAAAAAATGTCAAATTTTAACAGGTTGTACTAAAATCATTGAATAACAATGACAATGACGTTTTGTTAAACATTCTAAACTGCTAAGTCCATTGCTAAATTTAACAACGCGATCATCACTCGGCCGTAAGTGTGCTCACTCCTAAACTGGCAAAGTGTCTAAAACAGAAAAAAGAAAAGACCAAAAAAAACCCAAAAAATTTAAAGCACTTATTTATATTTCGATGGCAAGTTTATTACCGTTATCAAGATAAACTTAAATAAAAAATAAAATAGAAATAAAAATTAGATTTGTCTAAATTTTGGTATAAAATTTATGATATTGTAATATATAAACCCCGAGAGCAGGACCGAAGTGGTCCCATTCTCTAGAAACTTTTAAGGCGAATAATTTCAACAAGAACATAATCAAGATGGATTTGAATGCGTTTTTTTGTATTCAATTCCTATGAACGTCTACAAACTTTCTAAACAAATTTAATTAATGGAAATAAAAAATTGCATCTGTGCATTAGAAAAATGCATTTTTGAAATGCATTTTAAAGTTTGCAATTATAAAAAAATTATAACTAGCTAAATAATGATGTAAATGAACCCAAATTTGTTACTCGGGGATTTTTGAGGTCGCTGAAAAAGGCATTGACAAGACCCTAGGATACCTGCTGCGCGCTACGGATAATGTAAACGTCGTCTTCTGAAGTTTTACGACAGTTCTCCTTAGGCCCAATTTTATTACTCGGGGTTTTTATGATTGCTGAACACGAATATGACATTATTAGGGGCCTGTGGAATACCCGGTGCACTCTAAGGATCGTGTAAACATCGTATTCTAGTACCCGGTGTCCGGATAGGTTGGTATCAATGTTGTATTCTGGAATTTTGTAGTAATTTGTTAAAAATAAAAAATTATAATTTCTGCTTATGGTATTTATTCATAAAATTGTTTTTTAAAAATATTTTTGGAAAAAAATACAATTTTTTGAAAGTTTAATACATATTAAAAAATAATTTAATTATTGTTTTAACTGCTTTCTTATACTTCTTTTTCTTCTTCTTTATTTTGCACTTCTATTTTAGCAAAAAAATATTTCTTTTCTACTATAAAAGTCAATTTTTATGCAGTCTGTGCCTGTGATTAGGCGCACCAGGTACTTCGCAAGCCCTTGTCAATATTATATATGTGTTTAGCAGCCCCAAAAAACCCCGAGTAACAAAATTGGGCTAATATTGGAAGGAATTGTCATAAAACTCCCGAAGACAATGTTTATATCATTCTTAGCGCGCACCAGATACTCCGCAGACCCTTATCAATGTCATATTTGTGTGCAGCGACCACCAGAACCCCTCAAGTAAAGAAAGTGGGCTTATATTAGGAGAATTTGTAATTAAACTCCAGAAGACGACGTTTATACCATCCTTAGCCCACACCAGGTACTCCATAGGTCCTTGTCAATGTCATATTCGTCTTCAGCGACCTCCAAAACCCTTGAGTAACAAATTTGGGCTTATTTCCATCATTATTTGCCTAGTTACAAATGATTTATAATTACAAACTTTAAATTGCATTTCGAAAATGCATTTTTTTAATGCACAAATGCAGTTTTTCATTTCCCAATATTTAAATTTGTTCACAAAGTCTCTAGACGTTCATACGAATCGAATGCAAAAAACCGCATTCAAATCCATTTTACTGCACAAAAAATCCCTCGTAAGGCCTATTTTTGTGCCACGTTTCCTCGACTAACATATCAAAACATAAAACCTCTACAAAACTATAGAACATATTTACAACATATTAGTTCGGCGAGTTTTTAAGCAAAACAGTTTTATTTATTGTAAATTATTTCCAAAACAAAAATAATTGCTTTTCTCTAAGTCATAAAATAGTTTTTAAGGCTTTGGTAAATTCAATAACACGCATTTAATATTCAGGATCTCAAGTTGTAAAGAACTTATTAAGGAAATTATATAAACTAACAAAAAATGCAAAAACAAACACCTCTAGAAATACCAGCCTACCCAGTAAATTTACCATTTTTCTCCATACATAATAAACTAAATTCTATTTATATCAGAACCACCACGAACATACCAATCTAAGTTAAGTGCGGTTCCATTCTACAATTCTTGTATACTTTATAGCACGCCCTGTATAAATAACGATGGGAACGTATTCAAAGCGTTTATTCACCAAATGCGGCGTAATTGCTCTCTATTTGGTACTGCAGAATCCAACTTTGCGTCTTTGAACCAAATTTGGTACCCATTAGAATAATGTCAATAGACATTTAATTTCATTGGTTTGTTTATTTGCTCTGGGTTGTTTAGTTTTTTTAGAAGCATTGGGTATATTTTTCTTTGATCTATAACTAAGTACTTGCTCCAACTTTGCAAACAATATTTGGTGATTAACTTGATTTGTATCTTCGAGACTAGTTAGTATAAGAGTAAGTTCAGGTGCACACTTTATACACACTAACTGATATGGCATCCAACCCAGGAGATTTTTTGGTATTAAACCAAAAAGGCATGCGGTTAATCAATTTGACCCTTAGGTAGTTTTTGCACATTTTATAAGAAATGAAAGCAAGTGTCTTAGAAGAGTTTGGCTTTTCAGTTAGAGGTAGAAATAATTGTGTCGGTTAGGGGTAGAAAACAATACGCAAGTTTCTCACAATCAAATTAAGGACCAATATTTTTTAGTTAGTTAGTTAGTTAGTTAGACATTATGTATATAATCATAACAAAGCTTTTTTTGCAAGATTTTTTTTTCCTAATGTTAATAAAACGATTTCTAATTTTGAATGTATTTTTACTTGACTTAAAATACTTTCAGATTGGTTATCGTCGCCACTTTTGTTGTCAAATATAGTAGTACAATTACACAGCACCACAAAAAAAAAAAGTGGTGTGTGCTGGGTGTCAGACTAAGATTTTCCGGCATATTTTTTTCTACTAAACATCAATTTAAAGTCAGAATTGGGGGTCAAACAGCAAATAATCGAGAAAAGGTGTTATTTCAGATATTAACGTTTTTTTTTTAATTTAAAATGTCAATATCTTAAAAACTATAAAAGATACACAAACATTTATATGATTTAAACTATGTATTTTTACAAGACCTTTAATTTAAGTTATATGACCTTATTGCCTATATGCAATATTTTTTCAGTTATAATCAAAAACCAAATTTTCAGGATCTTTACATAGTATACCCCTGGAAAAATTGGAAAATTATTGTTTTTTTGCACACTTTTGGATTTTTTCTGCAATTTTTATGGAATTTGATATTTAAATAAATAAAACTAATTACTTATAAGAAAAAACCCAAAAATCACATTAATAAAAACATTTTTTTTCCTATTTTGGACTAAATTTTTTTGTCAAAATTACATTTTCGTTTATATTTACTTTATTATTTATCCTATCAAAAATGTTTATACAAATTTTATATAAACAATTTAGAAAGCTCTATTTTTTTGTATAACTTATAGTTTATATAGTCTAGGTTCAAACATTCCGCCGTAGCAGGTTTCTGCCGGTAAATGTATCATATCGGTTTTTTGGGTTTTTCTCGATTTTTTGCTTTTCGACCCCCAA
Organism: Listronotus oregonensis; assembly: GCA_019359885.1. NCBI lineage: Eukaryota > Metazoa > Arthropoda > Insecta > Coleoptera > Curculionidae > Listronotus > Listronotus oregonensis. The sequence goes on from JAHBCN010001195.1 coordinate 44,437, forward strand.
TTTTGACTTCAGATTCGTGTTAAGCAAAAAAAAAGCCAGAAAATCTTAGTCCGACACCCAGCACACACCACTTTTTTTTTAGACCTGTGTTATTTAACTGTAGAATGATTACTTAAGCAATTACTAAAATAAAAAGGGTTTTTAATTCCAAATTAAATGTAAAATATCCTAAAAATAAAGATAAAAAACACTATCGAAGCAAACAGTCAAAAAAACAAAAAAGGTTGGTTAGTTGGGTAGAATAAAAATTGAAAGTAACTATAGTTTCCTGAGTTCGGATTTTAATAAGAGTAACAAACAAATCCATGTACTGGCGTACACTTTGGGGGAGAGGCAGGGGATCCAGGCACACATTTATTAATTTTGGGAAATGGTTTAATTTTTAACTTAGAGTATTTAATTATATTTTTAAGTTTAACAGTTAAGCCCTCCACTTATTGTAGTGGTAGGTGGCAAGTAAATCGCGCACATCATCTTGGTCAGCTGAATAGGCTATTTAACTGATTTTGAAAAATTGTTTTAAATTATTCTTTGGTACCTAACAAACACAATACATTTTATATTTCTGAAATATCTGCTGTATTTTCAATAAAACTCAATGTTAAAGTTTAAATTATAAAATTCGCGCTAAAAACGCTGTCTCTGTAATGGCGTCGACATATGTTTCGCGTGACGTCATACGCAAGTAAACAAGTTAACAACGAGTGCAACTACAGTGAATTTTGTAAATAACTTCTCAATTTATTGGCTAAATTGGTATATAAATGGTGTGTAGTCCCACAATGTACCAATACTTCTCTGAAAACACCACAAAAACTGTTTATATCTGTCCCAACAAATCCTAAGAGGCGAAAAAAGTGGTTACAATAAGCTCAAAGAGATCCAAACAGCTTTAAATCGCAGTGTATTGTAGTGACAAAAGGAGCAGTTGCCGACACTTGGTAGAGTTCAGGATTAAAAGTAAGATAAAAATATTAAATTATGATTGAGAACCTAAGGGAAACGATGGTTTACGTTGGTTTGTTGAGCGAGCGAGAATGCGAAGGTTTCACCCGTCTGCTCTGAGAATAAATCTTTAGTATAATCATGGAAATTATTAAGAACAATTACTTTAAAGTGGTAAAGGATGAAGTAAATTATTAATAAAGGAAAGACAAAGAGCTCATAGTAAACATGTAGGATAGTAAGTTTACACTACAGGATTTCCTACACACCCGATTTAAGGCTAGAAACTCTAGCACAAGACATAAGCACATACGCAGCCGTGGGGTCAAAAGGATAAAAGAAGTCTGTATCTTAGAAAAAGATGTTAACTAGATGAAGTTGCGAAATACAAAAGTAAATAAGGCATACATGATTAAAGTAAGGGTAAACGAAGTTCAGAAAAAAGTTAAGCTACCAGAAATTTTGGTAATTGGTAGGCAGGAATCATAATATCTGTGCGAGACCAACTCGCTCTTTATTGGTTTTATTTTGTTGATGTTGATGATTTAATTGTCGTAAAAACTTATATATTTTTTAGTTTTACTCTTTTTTATAATAAAATATATAAACGCTATTACTACTATTTTAACGGAAGTTACATAACGTATACCATACAATTTTCTGTATAGGTACTAATTTAGATGGGCAGTGCCATTAAATTATTATAAATAATTTATCCACAACAAGTTCTAAAAAAATAATTATAATAAATTATATCGGATGATAGTAATTTCCGAACTAAAATTGGCCTTAGTTTCTAATTTTATGTAATCATTCTATAATTTTATATATAAAAAATAGGTTATCGTAAGTGTATGTCTTTAATTTGAGTAGTATTAAATTTGTTTTTATTTTAAATAATTTTAATTGCCAGTTATAAAAATTAATTAAAACCACATAAACGTAAAAAACCATTTTCCTCTGCTAACGTGTGAAAGGTGGTATTTTTGCGCACTCGTCCAGTGTTCCCGGGTAAGCAAGGAAAAATACAGGGGTATTGTAGAGAAGAAACCAAAAATATTATTACTGATATTAATACATAATTTTTTTTCTGGAACTTCTTTGACCATATGTCTGCCTTCTTATTTCCTGGGTGAAATTAATGGTTTGAGACCAAGGCCACAGTCAGCATGTTGTACAGGGTGGCGCCTTCAATGGATTTTCATGGTAGTGGGAAAATTACAAGAGATAGAGCGCAAATCTGACTGCACGTTCTCGGGTCGGATTTTCAAAATAACTGCAACGATCTCAGAAATAGTGTTTTTTAAATTTTGACGATTTCAGGAGACCTCTGTATTTTGGTTGTGAAAAAAAGGGTACATTGTATATTTATGTAGAAACAAAGTTGCCATTTTTTAAATGGGATACCCCACATTAAGTATGTATTTGTATTCTCAATAAAATTACCTATTTATTGAAACCACACGCCTTATACAGGGTGTTCGAAAAATAGTCGGAGATATTGTACTGGGCGATTCCTTGTTAAAAATTATGAGAAAAAGTTTCTAGAAACATGGGTCACAGTGGGGTACAGTAAGATACAGGGTGATTACTTTTTAAAAAATATTAATTTTTTTATTAATATTTTGAAAAATATTTACTCGATTCTTTTGAAATTTGACAATATTATTTGTTGTATTAAGAGGCTAATTTAGCCCTAAATAGATTAACATTATAAGGTCCAGTAGCGTCCCGTTGGGCATCTGAGCGAATAAAATTGGCAGAAAAATGTACACCACTGCCTTTTTTGCAACTTTAATATTTGTTGTTTGATTAAAAGTCTAAAAATACAACTTCTTCACTGAAGCTGGATTTTGGTGGGATGGTATTGTTAACTTCCATAACACTCATGTATGGAGTAAATAAAATCCTCATGCTTACGTACAATGTCGTCACCAGGAACAATTTTCTATAAATGTGTGAATGAATATTGATGGTGACAATTTAATTGGGCCCTTCTTTTTACCCTTAAGATTAAACGGCGAATCTTACTTAGAGTATATTCTGCAAGAATTGTCCGTACTGCTGGAAGAAGTTCCTCTAAATGTACGTAATCAAATAACTTTTATGCACGATGGAGCTCCTCCTCATTTTAGTATAGCTGTTAGAACTCATCTAAATAACACCTTTGGGGAAAATTGGTTTGAAAGAGGTGGACCAATTCAATGGCCACCTCGCTCTCCTGACTTAAATCCAATAGATTTTTATTACCTTAAAACTCTTGTTTAAGCCACTCCCATACAAACAATAGAAGAGTTAAGAAATAAAATTGTAAATGTTTGCGAAGAAGTGAAAAATAGACCTCGAATTTTAGCTCGAGTTCTTTGTTCAATGATTCGTCGAGTGAGAAGGTGTACAGAGATGGATGGTGGACATTTCCAACATTCGTTGTAGCTGTTGTTGCACTAAAACTCTTTCCTAGAAATGTTTTCGATTTTTTGTTTTCCAGGGCACCTGTGACTTTTTAGCAATTTTTAGCAAAAATTAATAATCCATTTTTGTCCAGTGGCATGCAATAAAACCGTTTTTAATTTTTTTTCTCGAAAACGAAGTGAGATACGAAAAAAATACAAGATGTAAAGAAGTTGTATCTTATACGCTTAATCAAGCAACAAATATTAAAGTTGCAAAAAAGGCAGTGGTGTACATTTTTTTGCCAATTTTATTCGCTAAGATGCTCTCCGGGACGCCACTGAACCCTATAAATTTAATCTATTTAGAGCCAAATTAGCCTCTTAATACAACAAATAATATTGGCAAATTTCAGAAGAATAGAGTAAATATTTTTTTAAATATTAATAAAAAATTAATATTTTTTAAAAAAATAATTACCCTGTATCTTGCAAACTGTGCATTTCCGGACCCGGTTTATAGAAACTTTTTCTCGTATTTTTAAACAAGGAATAGCCCATTACAATATCTCCGTCTATTTTTCGAACACCCTGTATAAGGCTTCATATACTGGTGGAAACATTTTATTGGAAGACATAAAGAAAGTCTACCATCGATATTTTTTTAAGTAACAGGTATTGGCACACTTTCGAAGCATGCAAAGACGCCATCATTGTATTTCTTCCTCTGAATTTATTTATGTTGTTAAGTTATCTCGTGTCAAAATTTTTTCAAATTATTTTACTATTTAATGCCGCATCTCTCCAATAAAATCTGCTTATTATATCCTGGTAATAGTTTATTACAAACCCATTTTTTTTAATGTCAAATGTTTCACACGATCCTGTTGGAGGTTAATATGAAAAAACAATCACTTATAAGGCGGATATTTTGGAAGGACGCCTTTGGATATACTCACGGGTCACGCAATCTATGATGGTTTAATATCATCGTTGATAAATGGTGAAAAAATCACCAATTCTCTACTGTGATTGATGTATCAAATAAATCAAATGATATGTTTCGTAATATTTTAAAACTGCAAAATATATTTTCCTAAAACCAATCAGGAAATAGGGCTTTTTTCTAATGAATTTATAACTAAAAATTTAATATTTTACAGTTCCTTGATAAACCAGTACAACCAGTTTTTTTATGAGTATTTTTGAAATGGAAATTATAGATAGTTGATAGTTCATGTATAGCCCAATCAAATTGTCATTCAAAATAGGGCCCAAGTAAGCATGAAATAGGCTATTTAGGTTTATTGTTTTAATTGGTCTATTGGAATGCTAATAATAGTAATCTGTGGTTTCCCACCAAAATTTCTGATGGGAGAACTTTTGACAGCCCAAAAACCACGAATTGTTTTTTTTATTTTTTTTAGTTTTTTCGATATATCTGGGAAACTAATAGTCCTATCGATTTTTTTATTCTGCACTTTTTTAAATAGCATTAAATTTGCTACAATCTTCACTAACTATAGTCCCGTCTAACTCTAACAGCAAGCGAGCTACAGCCCGTCAAAAATTGTCTATTTTTGCCAACATTGCAAAAAATCACCAAATCCTCCTATTAACTCCTTTATATTTCTTCATAACTCGTCCAAAGTATTATAAGAATCATAAAATTGATTATAGTTAAAAATGGTTGACTTAAAAAAGTCCTAGCTGTGGTTTTTAAAGCTGAGGAATGAAGGAGGGAGGGGCGTAGGTATGGTATGACGGGACAAAAATCATAACTCTGGTTACACCAAATGCAATTTAAAAACATAAATAAATTGTTATACACAGCCCGTCGTTTATACTTTCTAAGGGGTTTTTAAAGTTGTGGTGCCACGATTGGGGTATACAGTGTGTTCCTAAAATAACCTTAAATTTAATTTAACTTTTATTTACATTTATTTTAACTTTAAGAACTTCTAGACCATCTATAAAAAATATTTACATTTACCTTACGTAAGCGCAGAAACATGAAAATTTCCTTGGGTTGGTATTAATTATTAAACCATTTTTTATGTTTTGACAAGGTTTTGACTGATTTTTGTGCTTGATTTGTTATAATTCAATAAATAAAAAAATTATTAAAGATATCCGTATTGTCCGTTACGTAAATCGGTTTGAAGGTTAAAGTTGACAGCTCGGTCTAGACGAATTTTAAGTTTGGTTGCACTGCTCGCGCATGCTAATTTTCATTATTATTTAATTTAACTTTAAGAAGATAAAAGTTTGCCAAGTTCTTCAATAAAAGTTAAAGTTAAGTTTTCTTAAAGTGTGTATAAACGCGCTTATATATTGATGTGCAATGATCTTACACTAAAGTTAAATTAAATTTAAAGTTGTCTGCATAAACCAGCCTTTAGTTTTGTAAACAGCAATGTGATGTGTTCTTATCTTGTTGCTGGTTTATAGTTATGCAATATTAATATGTAGTTTTTGACTGTCTTGGGTGATTTTTGTGTATTTGTGAAGTCCACGCATGAGTGTAATATTTTTAATAACTAGTAAATATTACCGTTTTTTGACACCTGTAGTTTTACCTCATTCCAATTAAAAATTAGTTTTTAATCGACCTCTCAGCACCACATCTAAAAACATTTAATTGTAATTAATTCGATAGTTTTATCCACCGTAATGAAAACAAGGCCACATAATTTTTTTTAAAGAATTTATACGATATAGCAGTTTTTAATTACCCGACGTATAAAAAGAAATTATAAAAACCAATAAGCCTGGATGTGTAAATGTTAGGAAACCTTTCATATAGTACGCAATAAATAGAATTGCAATGTATTACATGTAATATAGCCTCTAATTACCGTCCCACAATTAATTTTAAGCATTGGAGTCTTCGCACCACAAAGTCTTGTGCTTTTTTTGAGCGATTTATTTGTATTATTTTGCAATAAAGTCGACGGATTTATTAACCGGCACCCATTGACATATTTCGAATCACAAGTGAGGTTTAATTGTTTGAGTTTTGCAAGAATCGAGGAATTCTTCAGATTTTGTTTCGAATAGAATTCTTTCAAATAAATACGGCAGAGGCGTAGGTACTAAGTTTATAGTGCTTGTACAAAAGAAATATTCTTATATTAGTTATCCGTAAAGTGATCAAAATTTTTTGGACAGAAAACGAGGTATTTGCCAATTTAACACAATAAGTGCAAATTACTTGTTGGTTATTGTTTATTATGTACACTGTAAATAATACAAATAAAAAAGGAATATTTTAATAAGATACAAACTTTATATTAATCAGCAACTTCAGGTTTTGTGTATTTTTCTGAAGAACAAATTTGCCTAAAAAGTAATGGTGACGATTTTAAATACGAATAAAATTCTTGACATGTTTTATTAACGTTTACTTCTAAGACTATCATAGCTTTGAGCACGGCTACCTGTAATTGCGACTTTTCAACAATCCATATTTTATTCATTAAACTAAAAGTTCTTTTAGCCGATAAATTCGTTCTGGGTAGACATAAAGCATATTTCTTTCTGTTGTTTGCAAGGTAATGAAAAAAATCATTAATTTCCAAATCTTAAAGTATCTGGAAAAACACAAGATCTTACATGATAGACAGTATGGATTCCGTCTCAGAAGATCTACAGCTGATCTTCTTTCCTTTGTCTCACACAACTTAAACAAGTCCCTTGAGTTTCTTGGTAAGGCCCAGATCGTTGATCTTAACATCTCCAAAGATTTTGATTAGGTCTGGCATGATGGGCTTCTTCACAAACTTCCTTCTTACGGTTTCCCACCTAAGCTTTGCTCGTGGCTCTCCAGTTTCCTTTTTAATCGACGTATATCAGTTACTGTAGATGGTCATTCTTCCAGCTTCTACCAAACTAATGCTGGGGTGCCCCAGGGCTCAGTGCTGGCACCCACTCTGTTTCTTCTACACACTCTTCTTCTCTCTTCCACAATCAATCCCATTCATAATTTTGCTGACGTTAGTACCCTCCACTCTAGTATCCAATTTCTTAAGTCACCATTTAATGCTGATTTGGAAAATAAGCGCAGGTCAATGCAGATATCTTTTTCACAAGACCACAAACTTATCTTGGATTGGGGCGCCAAAAATATTGTTCAGTTTCATGCTCATCCGTTACATATGAGCGGCCAAGTTCTGCAGAACAAAGAGTCGTTTACTCTGGTCGGCTTTACTTTTGATAATAACCACAACTGGAACAAGCACATTACATCCATAGCCTCAGCAGCTTCAAAAAAGCTTGGATTCCTCTTTCGAGCCAGATAGTATTTCTCTTCTTCCAATCTGTATACTTTGTATGTATCCCAAATCAGACCCTCTCTAAAATATTGTTTTCATGTCTGGGGAATGGCGTCCCCTACAACACTTAGCATTCTGGACTCCATTCAAAGAAGAGCCGTTCGCCTTATTAATGATCTCACGCTAGCAGAAAGGCTTCCTCTTATTGCCCACCGTCGAGCTGTAGGGGATTTGTCGCTCTTCTATAGGTATTTTCACGGCTTCTGCTCAAAGGAGTTGGCCAGTATAATTCCTTGTCTGGTAGCTCCCAACAAAGCAACACGTTATGCAACTTTTATGTATCCTTTTACAGTTTAATTAGAGATGCCCCGATCTTTCCACTTTTTCCGTTTCTTTATCCCTAGTGTGCCAAGACTATGGAACTTGCTGCCCGTAGAAGTGTTACCTTCTCCTCCCAATCTCCCAATATTTAATCCCCGTGTGAACAAACTCCCTCTCGCCATACTTAAGACCCCCACGGTACGTTAGTACTTAGGCATCAGTCTTTATGGACTGTCCCAAGATAAAAAAAAATCCTAGAGTGTCCAGACTATGGAACCTGCTACCCGCAGAAGTTTTTACTTTTTTCCCAATTCTCCAAATATTTAGGTCTTCCTATTACCATACTTCAGACACCCACGGTACGTAAGTACTTAGGCCTTAGCCTTCGTGGACGGTCCCAAGATACAAAAGGCAATTTTTCGCCGAGGTACACATAAGTGATGGACCGAGTCGGGTAATTTTGGTATTCGAGTAGTTTAGTATTCTTTTAAAAAGTATTCGATAACGTACTCAAATCCAGGAACTTGCATTGGTACTCTTGTACCAATGTTAAGTATTCAAATAATTGGTTAAACTCGATTCGAATATTGTTTGGAGATAAGCGTCGACGAGCTTTTTTTTGTCAGTGCCTTTGGTCTTTTGCTATACCAGATAGCCACTTCTCCGGCACATAATTGCAAACGTCAACACAATAAAAAAACAACTGTCAGGACAGGACAACTTGACATTTTTTTTGTTTTCGAACAGCTTCCGTACTCGAAGTATTTTGGTACTCGAGTACTTCTTTGGTATTCGAATACCTAAAGTATTTAAATACTGTAATTTTGATATTAGGCTATGTGAATATCTTGTGGGTATTCGAGTCAATATTCGAGTCAGCTTAGCTCGGCTCATCACTAGTACACATTAATGTTTTTCGTCCACCTCATACTTAAAATCAGCAATAAGTAGTCAACTACTAACTCCCCATGATAGTGCAAATACTCCAATAAAATTAAAGCGAATAATTATTTATTTGGTATTGATTTAAAACTTTACGCGAGTTTATTCTTAGAAATTAAAACTTTCACGTGCCTCTACGCAACAGCCAAAGACTTTCAGCCTTCGGTATTGTCAGTTTTGCTGACAAAACTCAATAAATACTTTATATTGCTCTAAGTTCAGTAATTTTTATAGCAGCAAATCTATTGATACTTTTTTCGCAATATCTTGTCACTCAAAAGATGTTATGCTTATGCTCGAACCACTATCACTATATTCCATTTGTTTACAATAAATTAGCGAATAAAGAGAAACAGCCAAAAATGTCTCAATTTTCAGACTACTTTAGTATTATGACACAAATCTTGACATTTAACAATAAACAATTATTAACAGGATTGTGGCAAATAAACAAGGCTTTGTCGACCCAGTATTTAACAGCGGAGAATAGACGTTTGGGAAAAAAATATTTCCAACTAAAAATGTTACAATCCAAAAAAACTCGCATTTTTTCCTTGGTTGGCTGGTTCAAGCTTGGTCGCTTGCCCATATTTGCACTGCAGCGCTTCCCTTTCTTGTTACAAAAGTCTGCTTTCCTTTATTAGGTCTAATATATTTCTACCAAGATGCTCATGCAGAAGAGGAATTCCGCCCTGTATAATCCAACCAGTACATGTCTGTAGGTCACTGCAATGCAGTAGTATATTATATGTAAGGCTGTTTCCTCCTCCTCCCCGACCCCCGACATTATTATTATTTTTTAAATACAATTTTATCTAATTTATCTATAAAAAAAAGTAGCCGCGATTTTTGGTGGATTTGGAGCCTGTCGTCGAGAGGAACTGTGTAATTTGACATTAAATAACATCGAAGATTTGGGAACTTCACTAATTATGCATATACCAGACACAAAAACTAATGTGCAACGAACCTTTGTAACTGGTGCTACTTTTTATATAAACTATTATAAAAAGTACAAAGCCCTTCGTTCAGTGAATATTAATCATTCAAGATTTTTTTATAAGATGCTCAAAGAATAAATGTGCCATAACTCCAGATGAAATCAACACATTAGATCAAATGCCTGCCCCAATGGCTAAATTATTTGTCTAATTTCCATCTTTACACTGGACGTTGCTTCCGACGTTCCTCAGCTTGTTTGTTGGCGGAGTCTATTGCTAATCTTACTACAATTAGGAGACAGGGATGGAAATCTAGTACAGTAGCAGAGGGTTATATAGAAGACTCGCTACAAGAGAAAAAGAAAATTGTTGATCAAATTTTGTCCAAAACTTTGATGGATGACATTGCTTTCTGCCCGGGTACATATCTTACCAAAGTAAATTGTGTAAAAACCATCAATGAGATTGGCCATTGAGTTTCTTATTCTAATTGTATTTTCAGTAATTGTACTTTTTATTGAATAAATAATTTATTTTGATTTAAGTATTACGTTCCTGTAATTGCTTATCTGTGTTAAAAGTAAATCACTTTTAGCACAAGTGCTAAAGTAATTACTTTTAACACCAATGTCATAAAATGACATTTTAGACCCTGACAGCATGGATTAAAAATTAAATTTTTACTAAAGTTTGTAGTTTGTACTGAGGTTTTTAAATATAAAACGCCACCACTGCAAAGCTCATTAAAACTTCTACAATGAATTTATAAAATGTTATCACCTTCGCAATTTGTAATTAAAATCAGACCGTACGATTGAATTATGACTAATTTAAAAATTACGCCACCGAACAAAAGAATAAGTAAAAGGGTGTCAGTCGGTAATGCTTCGCTCATAGTTCTCTGATTTTTTTTTAGAAAAAGGGTACAAATTTAAATTTTAATTGTTTTGGATTGGAGTGATGTAATGCAAATTGTCAAGGTAGAATGTTCTTATAGTCTACCGTATTTCAAGCGATTAAACACGCCACAGCAGGTGAAAATAATAGAGACTTTTTAAGTTGTCTAAGTCTAATATGTTTGTAACTGTAAATACTGTATAGGGTGGTTCCACGAAAACTAAACAGGGCCTTATTTGTGGCTTACAGTATTCTAATACTTTTTGTATTCGGATACCAAAAAAGTAATCGAGTACCGAAATATGGTAAATATTCGAATACAGAAATCTGATCCTGATAGTTGTGTTTTTATTGTGTTAATGTTTGCATTTAAGTTTTAAAGAAGTGACTGTATAAAAAAGCAAAAAATCAAAGCTATAGACAAAAAAATGTCACGATTATTTCTAAAAAATATTCGAGTTTAACGAAGTATTCGAATATTTGCCAATGTTATTCGAGTTCCAACGCAAGTCTTTGAACTCAAGTACGTATTGTAATAATTTTTAAATGACTTACTCGAATACTGCGGCATTACAGGAAGCTTTGAGGTCGCTTCTTATCATAAATACTAGTGGCAGTCCTGTTTCTTACAACGTATTGTCTAAGAAAGTGTTTTTCTTGGACGTTAGTTGTGGTTAGTTTTGGGAAGTTTTGTTGTAGAAAAAATGAAACTGCAGTAGAACGACATGTTTCAGTATTCGCACATCGTTTTCGTCCGTCTTGCCATACCATATTTGCCTAATAAATTGGTAACAATATCCCTCGACCAATAAAACTAATGCTTCCACTACCTTGTGTTCGGTTTAATTCCTTTTTCCATAATTTTTTTAATTTTTTGATGTCATGAATAAAATAGACGCCATAAAACCGTACAATTTTCAAAAATGTAACGACTTGTAAGCTTAATTATGGAGAAATTCTGCAGCAAAAATTGCACAAAATTGTTAAACTTCTAAGAGTTCGTTAAAACTATCAATCTAAACGAATTGCTTTGATTGGTGCCATTAACAACAAAACAAAATATTTATTACAACTATTCAAATGCTCGATAAACTTTAAAAGTGAAACAAGGAAAGGATAAAGTAATTTATTTGGCAATTTTATATTGTTGCGTTAATTTTGTCCAGGAGTTAAAATTCTCTTTTGTTTTATTTAAAATAATTTCATAGGTATTCATTCAAATTCTACGGACGAAAATACACAAAAGGGCGGCTTTTTCACATTTCTTTTTGAAATACGAGGAAAACCACAAATATGTCTTGTTTAGTTCTTATTCCATGATCCTGTACATGCCGATGACTTGCACGATATAACGCTCTAAATTTGTAAATACAACTGATCAGCTTTTAAAAACCGTAGGGGATAAGCGCAAGGTTAAAATATTGATAGAAAATAAAATGAATGGTCTTGTATAATAGGGAGTAAAGAACAAAAGTGACAACTTAATTAGTTTATAAAAAGTAAATGGTATAGCCGCATAGTATAAGGTGACCAGACGTGCCGCTTTTGGCGGGACAGTCCCGATTTTTCACAATTTGCCCCGTGTCCCGCGACGTTTTTCAAAAGTCCCGAATTTTAGAATTAAGTTAAATTAAAAGAAAAAAAAACTTTTTTTTAAATATTGGTATGCTTAAATATTGGGCATCAGAAAAAATCACAGCAGAAAACAAATGGTTATAATGGAAATATTTCATCATTTCGAAACAAACTATGTTCCATACAATAATGTATTAAAATTGTGGAATATGCATTATCTTTATCGTTTTTTCTACAGTGAATCAAGTGTGGACATCAGAAAAATCAAAATTAAGTGTTGAAACTTTGAAAGCCATTTTATGTGTCAAATATAATTTGACTAATTCTTGTGAAGATTTTTAGAATATTTTAAAAAATAACAACAATCTACTGAAGAAAATTCACTCAAATAAAAAATATGTCAAGGAATAAAATATTATATATTTTTTTATATTTATAAATTGCACTTATGTTAAAAATAAAAAAAATATTACGATATTATTTTTATTCTGTATGAAAATTTTTGTCGATACCCCCTCCCCCTCCTTCAGAGTTGTCCCGTTTTGCCCATCTAAAAATCTGGTCACCTTAGCATAGTAAGTGAATAATAATAATCACACAAGGACATTAGAATAGGCTGAAAACATCAAAGGACCTCGCACTAATTATTACATTGAAAACCGGCATCAGTAAAATTGTTTCATATTGTTGTATGTTAAAGCCCTATACCAACTTATAATATTTTACAAATATTTGGAGAATCACCGGTCTTATATACGATTTCTTCAGACACGTAAGGGATAGCCAAACGATTCGGCTTTTTAAAATTATTCCTACCAATAAAAAGACTAGTAAACTGAACACGTAGTATATTCTAATACGTCTGCGGTTTTTCTACGTGTGTCTAATTGTCTATGAGTGCAGACGTAGTTTTTGTTCTAAAATTGCTTTAGTTTATAAAGTTGTATTCTTATCCCCCTGAAAATATGTTTTCCATTGTTAATATCACTTAGTCCGGTCAAATTAGACCAAAAAATAAGAGTAAAGGTACATAAATTTACATCAAGCTGAAAGTGAGTAAAATTGTTCAAAACATAATTAAAAATAGCATTAAGCTGAAAGTGAGTAAAATTGTTCAAAACATAATTAAAAATAGCATTTCATAATTCCCCATCGTTCCGGTACGTGGAAAAAAATTGACTTGAGGTCAAAGGTAAAAAAATGGGTTTTTCGCGATTTTCCTTCAAAACGGTAAGCTTTATCGTAAAATTACTCCAGATAAAAATTGTAGATCGTAAAATTATCTATAAAAGGTATTAATAATTTTTTTCCTAAAAGCGACCGTCCCTGAAATATAACGATTCAAAAAGTTGTAAGCGTTATTGAATGCACACGTTTCCCCGCTACCCCTGAGGTAGTGTACTTAGCGCCTTTTTTTTTAACGTGGTTTCCCCAGTAGCCTATTTCACAGGTCTCTTGTAATTTTGTTTAATTGGAAACTACTGCATAATAACAGATATTCGCAAGGGTTTGAATTGATAAAAGCGATGGAAATTAAAAAACAGTAAGTAGAAAAATTTATTTGTGCGATTTATAATCTTCAATAACTACTTCTTCTTGTTGTTCTTCTTCTTGATCTTTTCTTCTTCTTCTTCTTCTTGAACTCCTTCTTCTTCTTCATCCCGGATGTAAGTGAATTGCGCTCAATAGCGATGTATTGCATGTCTCTTCGTCAGTATAAAGATCCTCTGCTGTTGGTGATTCAACATTAGAACATGACCGGCCTTGACAATTCGTGCATGCTAGAGAACAAAATATTCCTACATTTAGCACTGCATCCCTTTTTTCAGTTGCAAAAAATTGTGTTTAGCAGTTTTTTCGGCGCAGGTGGGAGTAAAGTCTGAATTGGTTTCAATGGATTATCGATCAACTTCCAACCCCAATCTTTTGCGTCTAGCTGATAAACAAGCCACACTTGAACTTGGAAATATACTCGAAAAAGATGTTGATGAGCAGCACTAGCAACGCACACAATTGAACAGAGAGACAGATGTTGCCTCAAGGTTACACTAGCGTATAAATTAAGGGACTGAGTTTCATTTTACCTGATATTCTCATAGTTATACTTATGTATATTTTATATTTTAAATTTAAGTTACAATCACCGATAGAAAAAAAATTACTTATATTACAGCTACAGAGATGTATATAGGAACGGTGGCTTATAGGAAAAAAATTATTGAATCCTTTTTTATAGATAATTTTATGATCTACAATTTTTGTAATTTTACGAAAAACCCATTTTTGACCTTTGACCTCGAGTCAATTTTTTTCCACGTACCGGAACGATGGGGAATGTTGAAATGTTATTTTTAATTATGTTTTGAACAATTTTACTCACTTTCAGCTTGATGTAAATTTATGTACCTTTGAATGTCTAGATTGACCCGAGTAACTTTAGAGACGTCTTTTAATATTATCTTGAATTCCCTACACAAATAATATTCATTTATCTGCATCATTTCTTGATAAACTGTAGACGTTAAAAATTATTCTGCGTCTTCAGTTTACGATCAGCACAAAAAATACCAAGTCAAAACAAAACTTGGTCTAATTTTAGATATCAGTACTTGGGCCTTATTTTATATAAGTGCCTTTGGTATGATTATTTTACCATATCTACGGCCGAGTGATGATCGCGTTGTTAAATTTAGCAATGGACTTAGCAATTGTTAAAAGTTAACAACGGTTTAGAATGTTTAACAAAATGTCAGATTTTGACATTTTGTTAAACATTGACATTTTGACAGGTTGACTACTAAAATCATCGAATAACACTGACAATGACGTTTTGTTAAACATTCTAAACCGTTGTTAACTTTTAACAATTGCTAAGTCCATTGCTAAATTTAACAACGCGATCATCGCTCGTCCGCTAGTGTTTAGAATTGTTTATAATATTTTTGTTCAAATCCCAGAAATTTGTTTATTTTTAAAATAGGAACTACCAAGTTTAATTCTAGTAATAAACATTTTGGATCACCCGGTATATATTTTAAAATATACAATTGCTGAATACCGATACCCTACTGATATTCGAATAAAAAGGGTTTCTTACTTTTTTACAGTAATTTTCTATGTTATATGTCATAACGCATATGTTACAGCAATTATTTTGCCTCATAACTACGAAATTTAATTATATGTTTCCAGCTAGCAATTAATTAACAAAAAACATAAAAAGAACTAATGAACTAAAAAGTAAGAAAGGTAACAATGTTGCCATTTGCCTCACATATATGTATATGTAATTTGTAGTTGTAGACCATTTAAAATTAATTAAATTGTTTATATTCTTGCTTCATCGTATGATGGGCGTTTTAACAAATTCGTGTCGAAGTTAATTATCAAAATTAACATCATCATTAAAGTTATGGACTGGATAATTTGTAGTGGTTTTTGTACATTTTTGGAACTATAATAGGTTTTTAAATTGATTTAAATCGTAGAACTAAACTAAGTGATAGAGAAATCCGAACATTTAGTAAATAATATTTTATTTAAAAAAAATAGTTTGTTTATGTGATTATTTTGGTAAAAGCAAAGAATGACTACATTTTTAGCTCTATTAGCTTAACATTTTTTTTATGCGGATTTCTGTTAATTTGCTGAGTAAGTTTTAAATAAATTTGAAATTGCAGTAAGTATAACTTTTAGAAGCTGTGTTTTAAACGTTCTTTATAACGGTATAACGACTAATCTCGAAATCTATATTTTATTGATTGGCAAAACTGGACAACAGAGTAAACGTGGACAAATGAGCAGTAAAAAGATCTTAAGAAAGCAAATAGTAAATATAACATAAAATTTCAATTGTTTACCGGTGATGTGAATTTGTGATTTTAAGATTAAGTGTTATTTAAAAAAAAAATAATAATAGCACAACATGTTATAAAAGAAAGACTCTAATATTGTAGTGGAGCTCGGAAAATAAGAGTTGGTCAAAGTAAAACACTTTTAGGGGATAAATTTTCTTTATCCTTTACATCCAAAAAGAGCAAAAAAAGTCTACCAAGATTGAAACTTACAATTAATGCAATTCCTGGCGAAGAGAAAACCTGGAAAAAGTGGCGCAATAATAAAAAATAATAGAATGTCCAGAGATATACTTAATACTTTATTATTAAAAGTAGTACTACTTTAATCATAATGTTAATAAACCCCTTGACAAAATTAACGCAACATCATAAATTTGCTACATTTTTAATGATGTTTCTTTTCTGAACGTATGATCCGATTTGGATGTTTTTTTTATTATTATAGCTTGGTTTCTTGACAAGGTCATAGTTTTCGCTGTTTGTGATTAAAAGTTCATTTTCTAATTATACCGGGTGTAATAAAAATGTTATGTTTTTTTCCGAAAATTCGTATCACACATATATCGAGTATACAAGCAACCGAAACATATAGCAATTGACATTAGACAGTAGGTCTATCTTTCGCCAACATTTTCTTTTTTGGTTTAATTCATTATCTCCGTTATTAAAGAAGATACACCGTTTTATAGCGTAACATGTTTTTATAGACTTTATTATTCAACACATGCATTGTTAAATGTTTTCAAGTAGGTTCTGGACCTTTTCTGACATTTTAAGCATTGTGTCAAAAGATGTTGTGTTTTAAAGTTACAAAGGTCAAATAAAATTTGCTATACTAATAAAAACTGTTCAGAAACTGTCTATTAAACGTTCGTTTCGTATGCCCAGTTGCCCGACAAGTATGTTAATCTTGAAAAATAAATTGATCAAGAAATGTATCGGTATAAGAAGCAGAAAGAGCCTTAACTTTGGTGGATGAGGGCTATTCGATGTATCATATAACTAATTGGTAGAAATAGAAAGACATCGTTCGATTAAAAGTCGTATGGTTAAACAATTTAATGAAACAGAATCTTACTCTGGAAAGGCAAGACAAGGGCGAAAACGATGTACCGATCCAAGAGATGAGCGTTTTATTAGGCAAGCTGCTTTAAGAAACAGAAGGATCACTAGTACTAGGCTAAAAAGTGAGCTTAGAATTGCTCGCCATCAGACAATATTATCTCGAGCAATCAGAAGTCGTTTAAATGGGGCTGGTTTAAGCAACAGAAGACCGGCAAAGAAACAATTACTCATTGGAGAGCACAGAGTTGCAAGATTGCGTTTCGCTAGAAGTTATCAACATTCGACTGTTAATGATTGGAAGGCGGTTTTATTTTCTGATGAAACGAGAATTGTCTCAATTCTCCTGATGGGGTGAACGTGTTTGGCAAAGGGCAGAAAAGATTTGCAAGCAGCAGTATCCTTTCAAAAATCCCGTTTCGTGGAGGCTCTGTTGTGTTTTGGGAATAAATGTGTTTTAATGGACGCACGCACAGAGTTAGTCCCTATAAGTCGTATCTCACAAACATTTTAATTGAACATGTTATGCCATTTTTTCCTTTTTTGGGACCGAATAGTTTATTTATGCAGGATAATGCTCGTTCCACGTGGCTAAACAAGTTATAGACTACATAAACTCTGTAGATATTCAGCTTATGGAAAGTCCACCTCACATTCCCGATCTAAACCCCATAGAGCATCTATGGAATGCTCTTAGAACAACGGTTTGAAGTCGCAATCCTGTACTGATTAACCACAATCACTTGGTGGATGCAGTAATTGCAGAATGGGAGAATATTCTCCAAGATACAATTAAAAATGTAATTTCCAGTATGCCGAGGCGTAGAAATGCAGTGATTCGAAGTAGAGGTGGGTATACACGCTATTAAAATTATAAATCTATTAAATTTATGATTTTTAATTTTTGTTTTTTTCATGTTTCACTTTTTTCCAAAAAAAACGAGTGATACGAACTTTTGGAAAACACATACCATTTTTATTACACCCGGTATAAATCAAAAATAAACTTTTTATAATAAATAGCAAAACATATGAAATTATCAAGGAACCACCCTACAATGCAAAAAAAATCATTTAGATATGATCATAAATTTAGGAAATAGCATCAAAAATGTGGCAAATTAATGATGTTGCGTTAATTTTGTCCAGAAGTTAATATAACTCTAAAAAATAAATGTCATTGGTATACAAAAATTTTTTAGTTTATTATTTCTAATATATATTTTAGAAAGTGAAAAAAAATTAAATTACTTATTAGTATTCACACATTTTTTACTTTTATCACTTTTAATATATTCGATAAACAGGGTATTTATGAGACAATGTCAATACTTTAGGTACGTAGTCAGGGTACAAAAATAAACATTAAAGCCTGTATAAATATGGGTCCGCAAGACCTTCGTTTTCGAAATACAGGGTGTTAAATTTTTTATTTAATTTTTCTATTTTTTAATTAAAATCTATAATAATGTAAATATTAAAGTAAAAATTGATCCGGGGGTTTTTTGGTATGACGGATTCGAATCTAATCTTCTTACGGCTCTTACTTGTGGGGGAGCCACCTACACGTCTTTTTACTATTTTGAACAATCACAACTTTTTGGAACGGCGCTGTATTACATTTTTAAGTAAATTAAATGATTGTTTTGTCATTTTAGCGTCAAAAAGGTATACTTGTTAAAAGTTGATATAAACCGTTTACGAGATATTTGGTTTAAAAAAAATACGACGCATCTGATTTTATTAAAAGAAAATTTAAAAAAAAAAAATTAAAATAAAATGTATAATTAGACAATATTTTTTTTAATTTTCAAAATTTTTTTTTTAAAATCTAAGTTATGTTCAACAAAACATAAGCTGGTTTTTTTAAATTTTTTAAAAAAATTCCACCATTTTTTTTAAGCACATGTCAGCTCTGTGGTGAACACCCTGTATCTCAAAAAGGGGAAGGCCTTTTCGGACCCATATTTGTATAGACTTTTATGTTTATTTTTGACCCTGTCTACGTACCTAAGGGGTATTGACATTTCCTCGAATCACCCTGTATTGTGTAAAAAATTTTAAATTTTTTTTTTTAAACTTTATAACAACAATGCCTTTTTTTTTTTTTTTATAATTCATACAAAACAATCTTTAAAATTTTGCAAAAATGTAAAAAGGAAAAAAAATATTGAAAATGAATGGGTGAAAATAGACCGCCTGGTTATTTAAAAGGGATCGGATCGTGGGGGCTACAGGAAGCTGGTTTTTTTTCCCGGAAAATTGAGATATAGTGCACAGAAGACTAGATCCTGAGATCAGATGTCGTCAGAAAAGGGACAAGAAGGTCGAACACAAAGAGCCAGGAAAAAAATTTTAAATTAATTTTTATTTTTTTTTCTTTTTTAGTCATTTTTTTCCCGGGGTTTGTTTTCACGAATTAAAAATTTTTTTTAAGAGTGACACCTAGATAAACTTGTGAAAAAAAGCCCATGAGATCTATGGCAAAAATATCCAAAAAACGTAATCAATTATTATAAAGACCATAAAAACTGACTATCTGAAACATAGATCAAAAAAGCACACGGTACACTAAAAAAATTTGTAGAAATTAAAAAAGTCTGAAATTTTTTTCAAAAAAAAAAAGATAATAATTTTTTGGTCGTGGAAAACGCCCCTTTTTGTTTTAAAATTTACATATTTTAATATTTTATTGGACATAAAAAAAATAAACGCGGGTAACTGTAATAAGGGACCCAGATGCATAATAAGGAGGATTTGTGCAATACGATGTTCATCTTCTTTACGATCGTACGCGTTTACTTTACAATAGTACCGACAACGTGTCGTAATTCAAATGATTTACTGACATATGTGAAGCTGTACTTATAAGATGTTATTCTTAGCTATTTAAAATGGCCTTGTCCAGTCCTGCATGCATATAAAACAGTTTAGAATATATTTTAACTTTTTAAACATATATTGTTTAAAAACTTTTAAATTTTTTAAAAGTATTTTTTAAAAGGGATTATTGGAGAAATTTTTATGCGTAAAGAAAAATTTTAAAAGTTTTTAAACCTAAATATACAGAAAACCTACACATACCAAAAAATATTTAAAGTTCCCAATAATAGTTAGAAAGGGAATTGTAAGTAAAATTAAAGTTATTTGTTCTCACAAAATATATATATATATATATATATATATATATATATATATATATATATATATATATATATATATATATATATATATATATTTTTTTTTTTTTTAAAAAAAAAATATAAAATAGGAAAAGCTACAAGAACGCCAAAAAACCCCCCTCATTATTGGAAAAAGCAAATTATCGCTTTAACAAACAAAAAATGTCCGAATAACAAATAAGGAAGACATAATAAGCATGGAACCCAATTCCCCTACAGTGACCTATATAAACCCCGGGGAGACATATGAACAAAAAATATTATCCCAACTGAAAGACGACGTCCCATTCCCCGTGGAAGAAGAGAAAATGCGCTCAAAGATATAAAAAAAGGAAAAGCAGCGGAAAAAGACGGAATAACAGCCGAACTGATCAAATATGCTGGTAAAAAGACTTGGAAAATACTAGCAAAAATTTACACCAGTTGCCTAAAAAACAAGACAAAATTTCCACAAATCGGGGAAATTTCGCTAACATAATACTAATCCAAAAAAAAGGCAGCAAAGAGGACATCAGAAATTACAGACCAATAAGTTTACTACCAGTAATATACAAGATATTCACAAAGATCCTAAACAATAGAATACATAACATATTAGATGCTGAAAAAACCACGAGAACAGGCGGGATTTAGAAGTGGCTTCAGCACCATTGACCATATACACCCCTAAGGGAAATCATCAGCCAACCCCCAAAAAATATGAACTACCACTAGCTCTAGCGTTCATAGATTTCGAGAAAGCCTTCGACTCGATTTATCCCAAAGCAAAAAGAACCTTTTAAAAAATCAGGGATCGACAAACCTTATATAGAAACTCTTGCTAATATATATCAAGAAGCTAAAGCCAGAGTTGTAATATACAAGGAGCTAACTCCTAATTTCCCCCCCTAGCAAAGGAGTACGACAAGGAGACGCAATATCTCCAAAGCTGTTCACAGCAGCACTAGAGGAAGTTTTTCCGAAAAAGAATTTTACCACCAAAGGCCTGCAAATAGATGGCGAAAAACCTTAGCCATCTAAGATTCGCAGACGACATAGTTCTAATTGCCAATACCCCTGCAGAACTACAACAACAAAAAAAATGAACTGAATGGGGCTAGTAACGAAGTAGGTCTCAAAATGAATCTAGCAAAAACTAAAATAATGTACAACGAACTGGTAGACGAGCAAGACATTCTAATAAATAACACAAATCGGGGAAAAAGTAGAAGAATACATATACTTGGGCCACCTAATACATAGATCAGGATCCCTACTACCAGAAATCAACCGAAGAACAAGTTAGCATGGAGTGCATACGGAAGAAATTAAATTATATTCAAATCTAGAATGCCACTTCTCCTAAAAAAGAAAGCATTTGACCAGTGTATACTACCCGTTATGACCTATGCAGGGGGACCTGACACTTAAAACAGATATTGCAAAAAAACTCCAGGTAGCACAACGATCAATGGAAACCAATATGCTGGGAATAACGAAAAGAGACCAAAAAAAGAATAGAGTGGATACGAAAAGAACCCAGGTAACAGATGTGATCCACAAAAAAAAATCTCTTAAATGGCAGTGGGGGGGACACCTGGCAAGAAGAACAGATGATAGATGGACCACCAAAATTACAACATGGCCCCCAAGAGGTGTTAAAAGACCTAAAAAAAAGACCACACCTAAAAGGGGATTATGACAAAGGAAACCCCTCGCAGGGAACAAATTGGGCCCAAAATACCAAAAACAATAGAGAAATAATGGGCCCAGCTGAGAAACAGGTATATGGATACGTAAGGGAGGAAAACACCATAATTGGAAATGGTTGAATAAAGCTGTGAATGATGATGATGATGATGATATATATATATATATATATATATATATATATATATATATATATATATATATATATATATATATATATATATATATATATATATATATATATATATATATATAATTAAAATAAACCCATTAAAAATCTATTTTTACCATACGTTTTGGGCTTATTAATGGTATATTATTACGTATCAAGTACCGAAAAGCGGAATTTTTACTGACTAGTATGGTACATTTGAATTCAAGTGAAGCGAGTATTTAAATACCATACGAGTAAAGCATGTATTTTTGAATTAGTAAAGATAACACAATAAACACGAACTTACGGTCAGACATTGGAAAATGACGTAACGCGTAACTAAAATCGATACTTTCTGTTGCCAGCTTGAAAAAAATTAACATTTCCTAATAAAATTGCTTTTAAGTTTAATTAATAAATTAATATTTATAATAAAAAATGGGCATAAAAATAAATAGATTAGTAGATTTGCCTTTAAGAAATAAATAATTAGAAGATAATTTTGCTACATAAACCCTTTTTATTTATTTTTATTTAGTTAAATACGTTTCGCATTGCTACATTTCGCCCGCAAAGGAAATTTTGCGGGCGGAATGTGGCAATGCCGCTTCAACGCGCGTAGGAATTTTACAACGGGTCGGTTAATAAATGGAATGAACAGTTTACGTGTAGTGCGACGCGACGTTGCCTTGGGTTTCCTTAAGTGCTTTGTGATGTTTTTATTAAAACTATCTGTTAAAACTATTTACACACTTATATTAAAAACTCTAAAATGGTGCGTGAATGTGTTTTGTGTAAAAAATTGGACTATTTACACGAAGATGCGTCTTTTTATAGGTAAATTGGGGCTGCCCGAAACACAGCGACGTGTGGTCGCCAAGGAAGCAGCCACGGGTGGCTTTTATCAACCACTAGTAGCAACCACTGCACGCCACCACCAGACGCTATTTAAAAACCTGGTGGTCGCCACTTTTTATCCATTTTGGCCAGCGCCGGTATTTAGTAAATTTTTGAATTTTGACATGGAAGCACTCGCTACGCTGTTGGTAACAAGAAGACGACGCAGACGACGTATAAGAAATCGTCGTTTTTGGGTGAATCCAATATTAAGTATTCGTGAAAAATATGGACACTTTTACAGCCTTTTTGAAATTTGAAATTGCATGACGACAAAATTTTTAATTATTTTCAAATGAGTGTAAAACATTCAATGCATTATTATCTTTGTTGCAAGTTCACTTGAAACATCAAGATACACAAATGAGAAAAAAGCATAATTTCCACAGAAAGACTAGCTATTACATTGAGGTAAGTATGTATAAATTTATGTGATTTAAGGTTTTAGTTTTTATATTATTGTGTTTGATTGGGGCCTGTAATAAAACATTGTTATAATGATAACAAAATTGGTACAAATGCAGTATAGTAATAGTGGTGTGTGCAGAGATGAGAATTGTTTCTGACAGAGGTATCTGAAATACAAATACATGATACAAAATACCAATTTTCATCTTACATCTGAAATACTTCTTTTTCATTTTGTATTTTTATTTAGATATATTTTTTCAATCTTAGTATATTGTAAATACAAAGGCTGCTAAAATACTTTTACTAATTACATATGCATTTTTCCGCCCCTGGAAGTGACCTTTTTTTCTTTTGGATGATAATGAGATCTCATCGAAATGTCAAAATCCTTAAAATTTTAATATTTTTATTCTCACATTTTTGCGAATAACGCTGTTAATCGCCTAAATGTTAGCAAATATCTGTTTGAAATTTTACATTAATAATGTAATAGGATAAAAAGTAAGATTAAGAAAAAATATTTTTCCTTCAAAATGTATTTATTTTAAAAATATTTAAAAAATACGTATTTTAACTCTATTATTTCGTATTTTGTTAATTGCATCCCGGGTATTTTTATGAAGCTGGAGATTTGGGTATTGTATACATGCACGACGATATTATATTAATTTAATAATTTTTATTATTTTTAACGTTTAGCTGGTCTTAAAACAGATTGAAATATGGGTCGAGTTTATGACGCATTTTAGAAGGTATTTTAGGCAAGCTTGCCAAAAATGACAATTTTGTTAATTGGAGAATCCAGTCCTGGCAGTTTTTTAGCGAGTTAGCGGTTATTTCGCTCGCGCAGCATATAACATTTGCAAAAAAAAATTCAAAAAATATATTTTTGGCAACTTGATTTTTTTTTAATCTCTTAATTTATTATTTCTAGAGTTCAAAAAAAAAAATCCAAGACGTTTTTGTCGGTTACTTAGTATTGCCAGACGACTTCAAAATTTTTTTTTTTAATTTCCAAAAAATATTTTTTAGGTAATCTGAAATTTAACACGTATTATTAATAATTTCAATAACACCTGCAAATCGCCAGACGTTTTTGCCGGTTATTAACAATTACCAGACGTTAATACGTTAATAAAGTTTGCGCAGGAGCAAAATAACCGCCAACTGGTTAAAAAACTGCCAGAACTGGATTCTCCAATTAACAAAACCGTCATTTTTCGCAATTTCAGCTTGCCTAAAATACCTTCTCAAAAGGGCATCAGCTTCCGGCTAGTATTAAAACCTCATTCATATTAATGTTGTTATCTAATATATAAAAGTTTTAGACAAAACTTAAAAAAATAAAATAAAAAAATTAGAGTTATTTCATTATGAAAGCATATCCAGTGTATTATCATTTCTTATTTTCTAATTCATAAGAATACATGATTTGTGGATATGAAAAAAATAAAACAATGTACATTGTAGTCCAGGTCTTTATTTAGAAATTTCAATTATCACTGTAGTAGAAAGTGCGGGTGATGGGGTTGGGACTAGCACGTATGAAGTATCATGTAAGAGCTTGGTGCAGAGTGCTCTCTGAGTATTGTAGTCCTGTGAATAAACCGGTGGAAAGAGATCTCTTTGGGTACTGTACTCACATGATGGTCCCGATACAGAACTGGATGTTAGATTGGTATATACATGCGAAGGAACCTGAGCTACTGGAGCTACTGAGAATAATGTCCGTACTGTGGCTGATTTTGATAATGAGGCTGAATATGCAGATTTTTATATTTTTGTATAAGCGATAACATATCCATCTTCAGATTTAACTTGAAATCTTCTTGAACACTCTTAAAATCTGGCAAAATAGATAACAAGAAGTTTCGATCAGAATCATTATGGTCTTCGTGATTCATTTTTGCATTGATTTTATTAAGTAACTCAAGCTCTGTTTTTTCTATGTTTGACATTGTTTTACGCTTTTTTGTGCTATGCTATGAGCAGTAGTTGTAACTGGAGATGGCAGATCTTGCTCCACATCTTGGGATTCGGGTCTGGTTTGCCCCAAAACAGACAAGAACGAGAGTTGCCGAAAATATATGTACTTTTGGACCTGTTCCATCAGAACCGCTTTTGATATTTTTTCTTTTATTTCGTTCTCTGTTATAACTATCTCGCAAACTTTTCCATTTCCGTTGTAATTGAGCAGCTAAAACAAAAAAAAACATCATTTAGGTTTTTTCCACAGCAATTAATTGTTTTCGTTTTTATTTTTAGATATCTCTCAACTGGATGTACCTTTGCTGACTTTGAATTTGTTTATCGTTGCGGCGCGTCCACTGCAAGAATGATTGTAAAAGAAACATGTCAAATAATTTGGAAACATTTAAAAGATGTCTGTATATCAGAGCCCACAGAGGCAACATGGACAAATATAGCTAACGGATTTAACGAATATACAAACTTTCCCAACTGCTTAGGAGCAATAGATGGGAAGCATATTAGGATCATTCAGCCTATAGATAGTGGATCGTTATACTACAATTATAAGAATTTTTTTCTATGATACTGCTCACCGTTTGTGATGTTAATTATATGTTTACGTTTGTTGATGTTGGGTCTTATGGTAAGGCTTCAGATACAACTGTTTTTAAAGAAAGTATATTATTTAAAAAAAATGCAAGAAAGATCACTCAATATTCCAGCACCAAAACCAATTTCAAGAAACTCCGAACCTTTAAATTATTCGTTTGTTGGTGATGAAGCATTTGGTCTTTCAGAACATATGCTACGACCATACTCTGGAAAACATGTGGATTTTGGCATTGGCATTGAGTGTGCATTCGGAATATTAACAAACAAATGGAGAATTTTACATCGCCCTCTGAACGTATCTGTAGAGTTTGCAGGAGACCCTGTAAAGGCTTGTTGCATCTTGCATAATTTTGTACGTAAAAGAGATGGTTATAATTTTCACCACACATTAAATGTGACTGGTCTTGAAAATATTGAAAATGTCCGAATGCCAACGTTACGATCAATTACTACCCGTGAAAAATTGAAGGACTTCTTTTTAAGTGAAGAGGGAGCTATATCATGGCAAGAATATCAGATTTAACATCACATAGAAAAACAAAAATAAAATAAGTATTACTTACCAGCAGTATTTTTTCCTTTGTAGTCTTTTTTTCAAAGTCGGTGATGAACATTAAACACACTTCCTCCCATGCTTTGTTTTTTTCTGCTCTATTAGAGTATAACTCAGACCGCATATCCCAAATAGCAGGATGATTTTCAATTGCAGATATAAACATATCAATATCCATATTATTGGTCAACATATTTTCTTCCGCGTGTGTGTTCATGATGAACGCTGATTTCAAAATAAACAGTCCGTCGCTGTTCAATCGGTGGCGATGGACTGTGGTTGTGTTTGCGCCGAAACATAAGTGGCTGCTGCCGACTTCAGGTAGCGAGAACGGGCTGCTACCCTAGCTTGTGGTCCGACGAGTCGCTGCTAACGCTGTGTTTGCGCCGACACTACTTAAACTGCATAGGAAATACTGTCCGCAGCGGGTGGCCGCATCTCGTGGCGGCCACACGTCGCTGTGTTTGCGGGCAGCCTTAGGTTCTGTTCGCTAGGCAATGTTTTTACAAAGGTCAGTGAAGTAGAATTACAATAGCCTGAAGGAAAGTAACGAGACCAAAAGTTATTTATGCATTGTACTTGTATCATTTTATTAGAATATTATCGAATTTATTAATTTGTAAGTAGGTTTATAATATTGTGGGAGAAATTATACATTATACAAAAGGATCATTTAATATTTTAGGTTCCCTCAGATCCAATGACAAAAAACATTTGGTTTTCTCTTGTGGGAATTGAAGAGGGACAACATTTACCAAAACACCCTGTACTATGCTCAAACCATTTTGATCCAAGGGATATTTTGGTTAAGGCAAACCATAGCAAATATTTAAGGCCTTTTTTTTATTAATTTGTGGCCCACATTATTCTGAATTAATAGGAGAAAAGTAATTTTGTTTAAATAACCAATGTACCAAAAATATTTTGCTTTTTTAGAATAAAATATTTTATAACTATTTATGTTGCTAATCAATATTTTTTAATAAACTTAAATAAAAAGATCACCATAATCAGAACAATTTAAAAATTAATATTTTTAATAAATTTATATCTAATCGAAACTTCTAACATAACCATACCACTGGTCGAAACTGCAAGGCTCCGTACAATGTTGCCTTGATCTTTCCTAATTTATCTTTTATCCTTTTTCCCCTTATATGATTTTGTTAATAATGTGTGGGACAAAACAAAGTGTCACTTTTGAATGAAATGTTAAGTCTTTTCTTTCTTTCGTTTGAGGAGTAAAGTAAAAACACTTTTCTGACGAGGTGCGTATACTATTTTTTCGCATTTTGTAGATAATTACCTATTTTGCATTTTATATTAAAATTAATTTTTAATAATAGTTACTGAGAAAATATAAAAAAACATGGTAGTCTGACGTCTTAGTATCTTGGCAATTTAAACCTAAGCAGGATATTGTTTTTTTAATATTAACAACGGTTGCAGTATCCAAATAAACTTATATTTGACGAGCGATTTTTTTAACAATAACTATCGAAATGCCTGATGAAAACAACTCGAAAAATATCTTAAATACAGCCCAGGAAACTTCTTTTAGTTTACTTTCAGTAAAATCTAAGGAAAGATATAAGAAAGTGTATAATATGTTCTGCGAGTGGAAAAACTTCAAGAGATTTAAAGGAATTCACGAAAACTTATTGCTGACCCATTTAAACGAATAGGTAGGCTATTTTGTATGGTTTAAGCATTGTACATAGGTATAGTCAAATCATTTTTAAAATGTAAATTCGGTGCCCTTTGAAAAAAAAAAAAACATAAAAAGTAGCAAAAAGTTTTAACTTTTATTGTCGGCTTTTTATATGGTCTATTATTACAGACACGTGCGGGAAGCGGCACATTATAAAAAGCAAAGGCGGTCGCTAGTTCAAATTAAATCTTTTCGGCTACTTTTTATTTTTTTTTTTCCTTTCAAAGAGAACCGAATTTTCATTTTTATATTGATCCAACTATAATAATTCTGTTATTTGTTCTCGGCAAAAGTCCTTAAAGCTTCTATTTTATGAGTTACATACTATATGATCAAAAGCACGATAAAAATCAATGAATATACGGATATTTCACAATGTAAACATTTAATTGCTTACTTGAAACGCCAAAATGACAAATTTTCTGAATGAAGCTCCGGACGACACGTTTCTGTTATTAAAATGAGTATTATTTTTTGGGCTAAATAGTGCATGTCGGAGTGCAGAATTATGCAGTTTAATAACTGAAGATATAGAAGATACCGGAACAACGTTAATTGTAACGTTACGCGATACCAAAGCAAAGAAAAAACGTGTAATATTTATAGTCACACTGTTTAAAATAAACATTTTTGTTCAATTGTGTTGTTATAAAGTTATGGTTGCTATGCTGTAATTGTTGCTATGCTGTAAAATGGTCTGTTACTGTATGACTTTAAGGTCTGTAATGTAGTGCATTACTGTACAAAATGTGAAAATTAAAATTTACCGAATAGGCAATAAATTTGTACTAATTTTAACACCTAACAAAAACGCAACTATTCAATATAAACGAATATAAAAAGGATGTTATTTATAGGATCTTTGTAAATGTAATAATTTTAATATAAGTAAAACTTCCATCATCAGCCAAACGCATAAAATAGCATTAAACATATATAAAAAACACATAATTCCACAAATTAAAAATCTGTCGACACTATCATAATAATCACAGAACACACTGGGGCATGCTTCTAATATTATAGTAAAAAAACTTGCTTAAAAAATTATAAATTAAAAGTAAGTGCTTACCGATTATTAAATAAAAATAATTATGTGGCTTTAATATCCGTTAACTTAAATAGTACTTGATTACCTTTGCTTGATGCTCAGGTAATTCCAGGAAAACCAAAAATCAGTTAATGCAGTACCCATTTTATTTTTAAAAATAATAAACATATCCGTGAAACAGATTGATATGGCATTTATGACATTACTTAATAAAATTTAAAAAAAAACTTTCAAAATTTTTTAAAATTTTTATAACATTGAAATAATTTTAATTTTAGTTATCTGAGTTACACTAAATATCAAGATTACTTTTATTATAAAAATAGTGGCCAAATTGCCACCACAACGTTATAGGATAAAATATACATACAAGTCCTAATATTACCAAAAATACATATTTTAAAAAGTCAGTCTTACCCACATGGAGAATTTTAACAAAGCATTAACCAAAGAACCGACGCATAATCTTACCTGAAAAGAAAAAAAAAAATATTAAACCAATTATTAAGAAATTTTTTTAAAGTATGTATAAAAGAGTCCTTGTTGGGTACATGCTAATAGAAACAATGGGACCGCTTCGATCCTGGTCCCGGGGTATAGAGACTGAGCCTGCTCAGTTCTATTGACCCCTCTGTATTAGTAGATCGCCAAAAACAAAAAAAGAAAAACTCCAAAAAAGCCCCAAAAATCTACGTTTCGGTGGCAAGTATGCCACCATTTTCAAGATAAAAATAAAGCATAAAAACTTAACTGAAAATTAAATATTAATTAAAAATTAAAATTTTTAAAATTATGGTAAAAATTATAGATATTCTGAGATCGCTTTCGAAATTTTTTATGTAGTTTTAAAACTATTTAAATCTTTTTTTATTAGAATGTCAAAAAAGAGAAGTTGTGAGGTTTATTTCTTTCTCTAAAGTAAAATTAAGATATTTTTGTGTATTTATGTATCTCACAAAGTTATTTAAACAATGTTCGTTGTGTTGATAAATACAAAAAATGTTTATAATCATAATTTTTTACAAAATTAGACTTAAAATTTTTCAATAAAAAAATAGCGATAAAGGTGAATCTCGGGCCATACCGAAAGTTTGTTTATAAATGTCAGTATTATATTGGAAATATGTTTCACCAAGTTGAACACCATTTTCTAATATATTTCTAATTATATTTAAAGTTTTATCGACAAAGACATTTAGAAATTAACTAACATCAAGACTTACCGGGGCGTTATTTGGATATATATCAATGTGTGGTTTTGTCTTTTAATACATTCAATTGAGTCATTGTTTATTTTTTTATAATTACCATCATTCAGACCAGATTAATATAACCAATAACTATATAACTAACCAAAACTCACCTACTTATGCAATAGCAAAATTTTTATTTACTATTTTGGATTCTTGGGTAAACAATACTGACTCAATCATTAAAAATTCTTAGCATTTTTTAGAAAAATTATAGCATATTGACATATATTCAGATAACACCCTGGCAAGTTTTGATGTTGTTAGTTTTTTTGAAATGTTAGAAATATATTAAAAAATAATGTCCAATTTGGTGACAGAATCAAACTAAATATATATTCTATTATTAAATTATTATCTTCTTGTGTGAACAAACTTTCTGTATGGCCATGGGTTTATCATTATCACTGTTATTAAGGTATAGGTATTTCTATGGAAAATATTAAATCTAATATTGTAGAAAATTATGATTATAAACCTTGAGTTTGGTGGAGATATGAAGATGACATTGTTTTTTTATATTTACCAACATGTTGAACATTGTTGTAAATTATTTTTTACCATACATGAATACACGAGAATCTTTTATAAAAAAGTTTTGAAACCAAAATTTACAGAAAACCCACATAAACAAACAGATACTTAAATTTTAACTCAAATAGCCCAATAATGGTAAAAATTTGTTAGAATTAAATAATTTGTTCTGATCGAAATAGGAACAATGAAAAAGAATTTTTAAAAGATGTTTAGTTCAAAATAATTATTATCCTCTTGATTTCAGATATAACTGCTTTCTCAAATTTGAACCAAACTTTTACCATAATTTTAACAATCTCTATAATAAATATTATTTTATTCTTAGTTGAGTTTTTATACTTTTGTTTTGCTACGTTTAGTGGCAAGTCTGCTACTGCCAAGACGCAAATAATTGTTTAGGTTTTTAGGGGCTTTTTTAAAAAATTTCTTTGTTTTTCTATTTCAGGGGATCTGCTAGTTTAAAAGAGTCAATAGGACTGTGCAGTAGGGTGGAGTGAAAAAAATATGATTTTGGTAACGGCAGGGGTGCAAAAAGTTGCGATGCGTAATAATAAAGCGATCTGTAAAAAGAAAAAAAAGCAACCCTTGAGGTGCCCCCTCCAAAACAAATGTTTACTTTTTTTGTTTTGATCAACTTTTTTGTAACGTTAGAAAGGCAAGTATTGAATTTTATTACTTTAAAAATTCGTTTTTATTTGGTGTGAAAGATATTTAAAATTTTGTGTATAAAAAGATAATTTTTTTCATTTCCTGGTAAAAGAATATGGATTGGGACACTTTGAAACACAATACTAGAGCAATGAAATTTGAAACGAGGAAGTTCATTAGAACTCTGCCATAATAAAAAGAAATACAAAAAATATTTGTTAGGGTGTTTATTATCACGCACCACAACTTTATGCACCCCTGCTGTTACCGAAATCCAAAATTTTTAATTTTCACTCCACCATACTGAGCAGGCTCAGTCTCTATTCCCCGGGACCAGGACCGAAGAGGTTCCATTTTTTATATTGGCGTGTATCTAACGAGGACTTTTCAATAAATAAATCCGTTTTATAACAAATTTTGCTAGAATACGATCACATATTATTACATTTAAGTGTATCATACAGTCTTCCAATGCAGAGTAAACAAAATTAGTAGATTTTCCAATAGGTCTCCATGTGGTTCCTCGCACTTAATGTTATATTGCCATTCCGTGTATTTTAATACAAGAAATAAGTTGTCTTTCTATAACTGTCCTAAAAAAAGGAATAAAACACACTACCGTAAAGTGTTTTACACATACCCAGTTACTGATCAAAAACTTGTTCAATTACTTGGTCAAATAGTTGTGGTTAGTCAATCAAGAAATTAAAAAGATTTGATTGTTTTTACACTTTTTAGGTTATTGATCAATTTATTTTTAATTTTGAATTTTATCACATGGTTTTTAAGGGTTATAAACTATTTTTGGTATTTTTTTACTTACCGGCTCATGGCCGATTTTACTGAAAATTTTAAAAGACAGTTACTCGTTCAAAATAATTATGAAAATTATTTAAATAAAAAAGGCTTTAAGCCTGGAAGAAGTGGATAGCTTAATAAGAGAAATATTTTAAAAGCTTTATTTAGTGTTAAATAAACTATATATTTTTTAATGTTTAAAATATGATTAAAATTTTTTAAAGATCATTTTTGAAGAGTAACTGTCTATAAATTATTAATATTATTATTTTCATCGATAATAAGACCATTAAACGATGAGCTACACCTAGTAGCATAGAAGATCGAGAAATGTTAAGCCTCCTGTCAGGTATATAACACAAAGATAAAGGGGGGGACACTTTTTTTTTAATAAAATGAAGTTTAAATTTTCTTTTAGTTAAAGTTTCAAGTTGATTGGTATGGGTACAGTTATTGGACAAAAAAATATATATCCGTGCCACCACGTTATTACGTTGTTTTATTTAATAAATAGAACATTTTGAATTAATTTTTAATAAAATATTGTTATTAGCGAAATTTTTAATCGCCAAAATCACTTTTTTGATTATATCTCCTTTATTACTCATTTTATAAAAAAATGTGTAACAAACCTTTTTTATGGAGCTTATTAAACAGCAATTTTTTGTTTTATACATTTTTTCATAACTCTTTTAGTTTTTGGGATATTTGCGTTTTTATTTAAAATTTAAATCATTTTATCTCAAAAACTAAAAGGGCTACAAAAAAATTATAAGACAAATGACGTAGTTTCATTAGACCATTAATTTTAATTATATACCTTTTTTTCTAAAATCAATAGTTTTCGAGTTATATTAAAAACCGATTTTTCACGATTTTTTTGATAAAAAAATGCAATTGTAACCTGCTGAGCTGAGGCAGCAGTGCGGCTTTAAATTAACTATAGTTCATAGTAATATAAAAAATATTTCATGCGTATCTCTTATTGGCTTGTTTTTTTGCGGTGGCCTTGCGGACTATAATTATTTGCGAATTGGATGGCTAAATTACCTACCGTCCTAGGGCAGTAAATTCAACCTACCGACCAAAAATGAGGGCGTTGGGTTAAATTTACCGGCCAATTTGCGTAAAAATATACACTGAAACTTATTTTTGAACTTCGATCCCAACTAGCCTACGGCCATACCAATTTTCAAAATTAATTTTAACTATTTATTGAAAGTAACTACTAACCCATTATTTTCATACTTTATTGGCGCTTTGAGGTGTACATAGATAAAATTCCACGGGAGCTCGGAGCCTGTCAACCACATAGAAAGTAGAAATGACAATATTGTTGGTATTATAGCCTGAAGATGTGCGCCGTTTATTTATTCTTATCTCATTTACATAAGACCGTGTCCCACTTGGAAAAAAATAATGTCTATTGCAGCTATAACGCTATAACTTTTGCCAGGTCCGTCTTTCGTTGATTTGTTGACCAGATAATACAAAATTAAAATACTTATTTAAACTCCGCCCACTGGGTCAGTGATGTCATCTACCCTTAATAGCAGGGAGGTATGATTTGGTTGTCATTGGTTTTTATGCTATTTCTTTATTGTAATGTGTTTATTTGATGTAAATAGTTGGAATCTCGCGCAAGCGGAAACCCTAGTGGATACAGGGGATAGCTATAGGGGGTGAATGTGGCTTATTTTTTCAGGTTAAGGCCATTATCAAAAATATGCTTGAAATGTGAGAAGGTAACATATTATTTTATACTATCGAAAACATACTAGATTTCTTCTGACTTACCCATAAGAGGATAATCGATTTAAAATAAAAACATATGTGTCATAACAATCTAAAATTTACATGTCAATATTTAAAATTATTCAGAAAGACAACACACAATCTGTACATACTTATTCGATTAAAATATTACTATTAAGATTGGCATAACTAAACAAAATTTCAAAAGGCGGACTCATAGATGGATACAAAGGGGATGGCAGACAGAGGTAAAGGTGTTGAGAATTTGGGGAAATGGCTGTCATCAGTGATATGTCCGCCTTTTAAGCATTCATTATTGAACACCTCCAAAGAGGCGGACATCTAGGTGAATATATTAGCCTGTAAAACGGGGTCAAAGGTACTACCTAAAGCTCTGTTTTCTTAGGTGGGCTTTCGTATCTCTTTATAAGGTCTCATTTTGTTCCTTTTTTAAATTCTAGTGCTTAATCCATAAATAACGCATTGAGATATTAATAAAAGTTAATTGAAAACTAATATTACTAAAAAATAAAAATTGTTACGAATCTTTAAAAGTTGTCATGTTATTAAGATCGTAAAAATTAGTACCATTTTAAATAATTTGCCTTAAAAAGTAAAAAATTAAAATTTATTCATTTGTAAGAATTAGATAAATGAATAAAAATATTGCTCTAAACTTGACATTTTCCGATATAATCACAAATTTTCATCCATTTTAAAAATATCAAAACATCAACAAATTAAATATATTTGTTTTGATAAATCGCATAAATAAATATAGATTTTTTACATCGTGGAAAAAGAAAAAAATGTGTAAAGCATAAATTGAGGCAGTGGTTCGCATTTTCCATTTAAAAAAACTGGAAAAGTTAAAAATTAATCTTCATTAATATATAGACACGCTATTTCTGGATTAAGCACAAAAATTAAAAAAGCAAAAAACTGAGACTGTAAATCAAAATTGATTAAATAGTTATCGAGATACGAGAGCCAATATAAATAAAAAGTCCTTTATGGAAGTAGTATATTTATTCCCGTTTTACGAGCTTAAATATCTACCTAGCTGTCCTCCCTTTAGATTTAGACTGTCCTTATGGATTCAATATTAGGCGATTAAAAAGGTGGCACAAGAAACGACGTGTATAAAATAACGAGCAGGTAAAATCTGTGTTTTATCTATTTACTGACCGCCCTATAAGCGAATCTAGTGTTTAGGACTCAGTTCCGATTTTAAACGAGCACCGGCAACCCAGTAAAAACATTATTTGCAATGCCAAGAAACAGGCAAGCAGCGCAAAGCAAGCGTTGTTCCGGAACAGTTTGGAACTGGAGCTGTTTTCCTCGCGATTGAAATGCAACGAAACAGGCAAACAGTTTGGAGCAAATACGGTTCCGGAGCAGCTCGAAACAAGTATGGTTCCGGAACATTAACTATAAGATTCCGGGGAACTAAATAAAAGAGAACTTTAACCTGTTTTAATGCTAAATGGACTGTCTTAAAGGATAAAAAACACAAATAAACTCTTTGGAATCCGTGCCTGTTTTTTAGTTGGGATGAGTTGCACGATGCCACATGCCATAGGCGCATACAGGGAGCGTCATTTTATAGCTTTTGATTTATTACACTAATTTGTAAATTATGAAACAAATGCTAATTAGGTAAGACATTGGCCATTCTAAAACCCGTCGATTTTATGTAAAAATAATAGTGCTGATATGTCGCTTTCAAAAATATATTCAAATCACAATTTTAAAAAATTTAAATAATATTATTGGCAAAACGTAGATAGCGCATATTATATATATATATATATATATATATATATATATATATATATATATATATATATATATATATATATATATATATATATATATATATATATATATATATATTATATATTAATAATATTATAAAAATATTATTATATTATTATAGTATATTTCTTGTTTTCGAAATAAAAAGAGATTTCATTTCATTTTAAATTTATTTACAAACGTTAAGGCTTGTTTGGCCTTTTTCAATGTCTACAACAAATATATTTTAATTTTAAAATGTTTAATTCAAGACATCATTTTTGAAATAGGATGTGGAGGATTTTTTTACAATTTAAATTTATATTATTTTATACTATCGAAAACATACTAGATTTCTTCTGACTTACCCATAAGAGGATAATCGATTTAAAATAAAAACATATGTGTCATAACAATCTAAAATTTACATGTCAATATTTAAAATTATTCAGAAAGACAACACACAATCTGTACATACTTATTCGATTAAAATATTACTATTAAGATTGGCTCAGGTATTGAGATGTTGGAATGATTTTTCTTTTTCGGTGTTTGTGGTTTTTATTTACGTTGATTATAAATAATATCATTATATTTTTTCCCAAATCTGATTTTACTTCAATTATAATTGTCAACACTTCCCGTAAGTTAATTCATTACATTATAGTAATTTTACTTAAATTTTTTATATCGGTCTTGTCATTTATTGCATTTGTGTTGTTTTTAATGTAAAACATTTTCATAAATTCTTTTTTTTTAATCATTAAATTCAGTTTTTAAAATTATGGTATCTTGAAAATTAAACTTATTTAATGTTTGCTTTCGTGTTTTGTTAATGCCGTTTATTTTTTTGTCATATTTGTGGCCATTTAGTCTTTTGGAGGTATTGAGTTGTTTGGCCTATGTATACGCTTGGACAGTCGTTACAAGGTATTTGATATATTGTATGGGTCTTTTTATTTTTTGGGGTTTTACTTTTCAGAGAGCTAAACTGCCTTTGCAGATCAAGCAGATGACTACAACAACAAAATGGAACTTCTTTTAAATGACACTCAAACATACAAACAAATCAACAATGATCCGACCAATCTATCAAAAACATAATAATGAAATAATAAAACGATGAGAAGACAAAAATTACATATCTCCTTATACAGCAAAAAGCCTTAAAATTCACAACGCACAACCACCAAAAATTTACGGACTTCCCAAATTACACAAAAATGGTATACCAATGCGCCCCATTGTATCGTGTATTCAGTTACCTTTAGATAAACTTTCCAAATTTTTAAAGAATATTAAAGATTCTTGGGATTTAAAAAAAAAGTTAAAAATATTAATTTACCAGATAACTACGTTCTCATATCTTTGGACGTCGTTTCTTTATATACAAATGTCCCAATAAAACTAGCCTTTGATACCATAAAAACAAAATGGATCAAATAAAAAACTTTACTGACATTCCAATTTAAGAATTCCTATATGCAATAGAATTAACTTTAAACTATAATTAATTTTTATACAAAGATAAAGTTTGCAAACAAATCGAAGGGTGTGCAATGGGATCCTCAATTTCTAGCGTGGTAGCACAAATGGTCTTAGAAGAACTAGAGAATAGGTACTATTATTTCTAATCTCTATATCCCACTACCATTCTTTTTAGGATATGTTGACGACTGTATTACTGCAGTTCCCAATGATAAATGTAGTTATATTCTTGATTCGTTTAATTCATTTCATGAAAAACTAAAGTTTACCATCGAGAAGGAAGAAAATTCCAAAATAAACTTTCTAGACATGACACTACACCATCAAAACAAGTGCATAGAAACAGAATGGTATCCAAAAAAGACTTGGTCCGGACGTTATCTAAATTACTATTTTCAGCATTCAATGTCCCAAAAAAAAATCTGTTGTTATTGGTCTGGCTGACAGAGCACTAAAACTTAGCGACCCGACATACAGAAATACAGCCGTTAAAAAAAGCAAGAGATATACTCATTAAAAATAGTTATTCAAAAAACATCAACCAAATAAAGATGCAACCAACTTTTTATCTATATACAACATATTGTAAACAACAAAATATTCTTGTATGTTTAAAAGGTCATAACCTTTTGCAAAAGCAGTTTAGCTCTCTGAAAAGTAAAACCCCAAAAAATAAAAAGACCCATACAATATATCAAATACCTGGTAACGACTGTCCATTGTCCAAGCGTAGGTTTACATAAGCCAAACAACTCAATACCTCCAAAACCGACTAATTGACCACAAATAAAACGGCATTAATAAAACACGAAAGCCAAACATTATACCTAAGTTTAATTTTTAAGACGCCAAAATTTTTAAAACTGAATTTAATAATCAAAAAAGAGAATTTATTAAACTGTTTTACATGAAAAACAACACAAATGCAATAAATGACAAGACCGATATAAAAAATTTAAGTAAAATTTATTATAATGTAATGAATTAACTTACAAGAAGTGTTGACAATTATAATTAAAGTAAAATTAAATTTGAAAAAAATATAGTTTTATTATTTTTATAATCAACATAAATAAAAACTACAAACAGCGAAAAAAACAACATTCCAACACCTCAATACCTGAGCCAATCTTAATAGTAATATTTTAATCGTATAAGTAGGTATGTACAGATTGTGTGTTGTCTTTCTGAATAGTTTTAAATGTTGACATGTAAATTTTAAATTGTTATAACACATATATGTTTTTATTTTAAATGGATTATCCTCTTATGGGTGAGTCAGAAAAAATCTAGTATGTTTTAGATAGTATCCATATATATAATTTGCTAATGTGGATATATTTATGTGTAAGGTAGGTATATATATTTATTTGTCTGTCCACGTGATTCTGAAGTTATGGCTTGAGCTAAAATAATGAAATTTGCACAGTGGTAGTCTTTGGCAGTGGCTAGAACCTAACGAAGCCCGTTTTTTGAATTTCGCCCTCGGGACAAAAATAGGAGCAAAAAAGTGTTTTTTTACCGTTAGCCGTACGGAAGGCGTCTTACG
The DNA here is from genome assembly GCA_019359885.1 of Listronotus oregonensis. Lineage (NCBI taxonomy): Eukaryota > Metazoa > Arthropoda > Insecta > Coleoptera > Curculionidae > Listronotus > Listronotus oregonensis. Next base: position 83,694 of record JAHBCN010001195.1, read on the forward strand.
GAGACAGAGGCTACTTAATATTGTCTCTCGCCTGGCGGAGACAGGCTTTTCATCTAGTATGATATAAATTTTAAATTGTAAAAAAAATCTTCCACAACCTATTTCAAAAATTGTGTCTTAAATTAAACATTATAAAAATAAAATATATTTGTTGTAGACATTAAGAAAGGCCAAACAAGCCAAAACGTTTAAAAATAATATGATTTCTGACAACAACCGTCATATTTTTATAATAATTTATTTTTTGTTATTATACTAAATGTCATTAATATTATTTTTTAATCAAAAACTACCAAGAAAATTGTAAATAAATGTTTGTTGAGTGGAATCTAGAAACTTTTGTGGTACTTGGTGCGATGAACCAACACCTCTTTACATTTGAACGTGTTGAGTAGGATGCATGTACTTGTTGTACCCCAGTGGGCGAAATCCCAAATGGTTAGTCGCGATATGGCGCCAGTGGCACTAAATCTTTTATCCATGTTCGTGTGGTTCCGATTTATGGTACCACAAGACCGTATTAGAGACGTTTAGCTGGTAAGCAAACAGGATAGGTTCGTCTTTTTATTTATTTATTTTTTTAAAGGTAGTACTTTCTTAAGAACACGTGTAAAGTTTCGTGTAGATCTGTTAACTCATTCGTAAATTTACAGCTGTTCAAAGAGGACGTTTCACAGTATGTTTTACAATTAATAAAATTAAATGTCGTTCAGTGAAAAAAATCTATTTTTGAAAGGTGTAGCACCAAAACACATTCCTGATCAATTGTTAAAAGTGTATAAGGACTCTTCACCTTCAGTTACGACATAAAGTGCTGAATTGATACGTGGTCGTACAAGTCTTACGGACAATTTACGTGAATTACGTGAAGGTCACCCAGAAAGTGTATTAATCGTAAGAAAGAGATTTGGTAAAATCCCATTACAATTTCATTGGACAATGTAAGCAATATTTCAGAAAGTTGTGTGCACAATGAGTGCCGCGACCGCAAACAATGGAATAAAAACAAACCCATTCGAATGTAACTTTCTCACAAAGATCGTGAAGGAATAATAAAAAGGATTTTATGCGTCGTTTCATCACTATGGATAAGACTTGGGTCTACCACCATAATCCTGAATCAAATCCAGAGGCTAAGGAATGATCAGAACCTAGTACTTTGGCGTCCAAGCAATTTGGGGTCCAAAAATCGACCAAGATTTTGGGGTGCAGAAAGAATTTTGTTGATAAATTACCTTTAAACTGGTAAAACAATAAACTCAGTTCATTATTAAGACATTTTCGACCAGCTGGATTTAAAAGTTGATAAGACTGGTTTACACAAAATAAGGATAATTTTTCATCAAGACAATTCACCCTCTTACACCGCTTAAAAGATCATTGCGAACATTAGTGAATTAAAGTGCGAGATGTTTACCCGATCAAGCTTTCTCTGGCTTGTCCAATATCTAAAAAGAACTTGACTTCAGTTATAAGACACAGAGACTGCTAGAAAGTACAAAATTCAAAAATCGTATACACAAATTTTTAAAAACATCCCAATATACTTGTTAAATACATTATTACGAAAATCAGAACAAGTTCCTATTCAGAGCTGTCGGTAATTAAATTAAAATAATTGAAAAATCGTATTTAATTACTTCCCAGTAATTGGATTAATTTAATTTAATTACTTTCCGGACAAGGTATTTGTATTTGGATAATCAATTAATAGGATAATGTAATCGTAATTGGTAAGTGATTTTCACAAATTTCAAGTAATTAAATTACTACAAAGTAATTAAATTACTTATAAAGTAATAAAATTAATAAAAAAATAATTTAATTTTCTAATAAATCATTGAATTACTACAAAAAATGCAATTACATCTCTTTATGAAAAAACTGCCGAATTTTTGGCCAGCCAGAAAGAGCATCTTGAAACACGGGGTCCGCTTTGAATCCGGCGAACGCCGCCTTCGCGTCGGTTTAGTATTTTCGATTAATGCTTACCGCCACTCTTTTATATTTTTTATGGAAAAATCTGTTGATGTTGGGGTAGGATAAAAAGAAATTTTAATTTTAAAGTCATTTATTGTTGAACTTGCCAAGAACGCAATTTGAATAGTGTAACGTGCGTATGACGCATATTAGTATAAATATTTTATTTGTTTAGTATGTTATGTTTAAAATATGTGGTAATTTAAATAGAGTAGTTGCTAAAATATGTAATTACTTTTAGTTTTAATTGATAATTGAATTACTTTCAGCAAACATGCTAGTGATTGGTAATTGTTATTTACTACTACTTAGAAGAGTAATTGGTAATTGTAATTAAATTACTTTTTAAAAGTAATTAAGACAGTTCGGTTCCTATTTTTAATATGCTAACCTTCCATAATAATATACGGTATCGATTTATGGTAACATTAACCGGTACAAAATGTTGTACCTTGTCCAAATAATGTTCATCATTAATATCTCTATGGGTATTTCATTTTTTTAAGTACCTTACATAGATTTCAATACCTTTTTATGCTAATATGGACCGGTGTTCTAACATAGACGGATAAAAAATAGAACAATAACAAGCAGCGTACTTTCGAAATAAATAAAGCTTTAATACGTTTCTCGATGTGATATGTACAAAGTGTTTTAGAATTAAATTCTTACCAATAACACTAAAATCTTGGACTTCCATTGTGCAGAACTGCACTAACCAAACCAAAAGTTTGGCTAAGATATGTTGACGATACTCATATTGTATGGACAGGTAAAAACGAAAAACTTAAAGGTTTCTTAAAACATCTAAATTCCTTCCGACCTTGTATTAAATTCACAATGGACAAGGAGCAAAATTCGGCCCTACCCTTCCTCGACGTTCTAGTCAAACGAAATAATGGACATATACAAACCCCGGTATACCGAAAACCTCCCACACTGGACAATATTTAAACCAGAATTCTAATCAAACCACTCTAACGAAACCAAACAGGGGGTTATACGTACTCTATATAATCGTGCAGTGACCTTATGTAACAGTAGTTCCCTGCAAGAGGAAATAGGTAACATAGCAAGGGATCTTAAGCTAAACGATACAGTGAGAGACTAGTAAAGAAAACAATCGAAAAATATTAAAATAAGACAAGAAACTCTAACTTGAACGAGACTCCACGTGACCAAATATTTATGACAATCCCATTTATTAAAGAAACTTCGGACAAGAGTCGCAGAATCCGAATAAGTATAATATTAAAACCACATTTAAATCCCAAAAAAATGTTTAAACGCTTAAAATCCTTAGAATATATTAAAAAGAAATTTAATATATAGGTTTAATATTTTGGACTCCAGCCAATTTGCAAAATTGTCTATCTAACCGCCAACTTCAGGTTTGTTTAACGATATTTAATAAAACTCTAAAATTTCATAATCTTTTTAATAGTGCAAATAGTTTAAAATTAATAATGTCTATATAAAAAAGTCTCAATGAACGAATAAGTTTTTTTAATTCCTATTAAAGTGTAGAACAGTGTATTAGTTATACACTTACAAGTGATTGAAACAAAAATTGAATAGGTAAATTAAATGAGACTTTTTTATGTAGACATTTTTAACAATAAAATATTTGTCATGTTAACAAGATTATTCCGAAATTTTGGAGTTTAAGATGAAATTACCCCCCTCTCCTCATTTTTTCCAATTATTGAACTCGGCAATTTTCGTACATATTTAGTCTAAAGGTTAGGTTCTACATACAGAGCAAGGTATACTGAAGAAAATGGCACTTGATCCTTTTCTTTATTGAACTCAGGAAAAAGATAAGAGATCCCACCAAAAACCATTTTGTAAAATAGGGGCCAAGTTCCTATCCAGAGAATCGGCTAACGTAACATGTTTCAACCTAACATGTTGAAAGACTGCATAATTTCTTTAACTTTATCTGCGTAGTTCTTTGGTTTCTTGTTACCTAGAAGGTTGCTACATACACTTTTAAAGTTAGTCTGTGCCCTATTTTTTTTTAACTCGAAAATGTAGTTTCAATATTTTACCTTTAAGAAGTTCTTATTTTTCAGACCAGCAAAAATATGGAAAATGGTGAAAAAGCATTGCCACCTCTATTTAGAACTTTACAAAAAAAAATGTAAGCCTCATTTTTATATGCAGAGAAGGTTAATACATTTTCTGCTGCTCTACTAAGAGTTTATTAGGGACGTTTTTTACACCAGGCACAATATTTTTACGTAACGACCATCCTGTAACGACATAATATTGGTTGCTGGTTCTGCTTTCCCTTTTGCATAAAAAAAATATTTTTTTGCAGTCCCGTAAGTAGTGTCAGAAATTGTAGCTAGGTATAGTCTGTCTCAAAGTATACCGTGTTAGCTCTTGCCTTCATTTATGGATTATACCTGCCGACAGCAATAAAACTGCGGATCGGTAGGTATTAAAGGACAAAACATTAGGGACGGACTTTAATAATATAAAGATTTATAATTTATTGTTTATTTAGGTAAGTATAATCTTAAAATTACATTAAGAAATTAAATATATGCAAAGTTTTAATAAATTTATAACTGCAGAATCTATACATAATTACATTTTTTATCTAAATATCTAAATCTAATTCTGTTTCACTATCAGAGTCATCATTGAGATTAATTACAATAGGATTTATGTTGTTTTGAATAGAAATATAAAAGTCCTCAATTTTTATAGTTAGTTAGTAATTACATTTTTTATTAAATTTATAACACTGGGACTTCAAGTAGGTGTAACATTTTCTGCTCTGATCTTTGATTTTACTTGGTTCCACAAATGCTCTATAGGGTTAAATATACAGTGATACGGAGGAAGCCGTAAGACATTATGCCCAGCCTGTTCAGCCAAATTATCACATACATATTGTTTTTTAATTGCATATGAATTTAGGACTTCCAAAAGATGCGTTTTTTTGTAACTGAATTCAAAATAAATATCATTTTCTAACAAATATTCCTGGATTTCAGTTTTTGAAGTTGATGAAGCTGGTGCTTTGTATAGCAGACGGCTGTGGTAGCTTGCGTTATCCATGACAATAACACTGTTGTTTGGAATATTTTTTAAAAGATAATTTTGAAACCAGTTTTCAAAAAGTTCTAAACTTGTATTCTCATGATAATTCAAGCTAGAATCCTTAATATTCTTTGCAGACAACAGCAAGCAGTTTGGAAAAAATCCGTCTTCTGAATCAGCGTGTATTATGGTAATGCAAATGCATTATCCTTTATTTGAAGGTGCTTTCGTCTGACAGTTTTGACTGGAATTAGTCCATCATTTGGATACTGTGTCGTGTGTATCGAACCATGTTTCATCAAAGTAAATTATGGATCTGTTTTCTAACCTTTATCTTTTAATTTCTTGAAGGTAATTAAATCTCCAAGTGCGTAATCTATGCGTTTCCATTACCACTTGTCTTTTGTCTATTTTGCGGTATTTAAATCCCATTTTACAAACAACTTTATGGAGGGTGGCACGGCTAATATTTATATTGGTTTCGTCTTCGTCTAGCTTCTTTTTCACTTTATCCAAGGTAGGAATAACTTGGCTTTTATAAAGACAATATATTTTCATTCTTATTTTTATCCTGATCACTATTGTCTATATGGTGAGATTGAAAATCACTATTTTTTTTTTGTTCAATTCTTCACTAATAGTAATATCCCTTATCGATGATATTGAAGTTTTTGTAAGTAGACAGGTTTCTTTTAAAGCTTCTTGTTTAATTAGACCTCTACTGATTAAAGTTTCATACATATTTTTCACAACCTGTTTTGCATCTAATGACAAATGATTTCGACGCGACATAGTTATATTCTCGTAAAACAACTTTTTCGAAACACACAGTAAAAACGGTTATTCAACACTGCCACTAAAATATTAGCCAAAATATTTATATGCCTAATGGTTAATACTCAAGAAATACCTGGCCCACCAGTGCCCTTATGAACAAATGGGTTTACCCAATAACAATAGGTAATAAAATCATTAAAGGTTAATTGGGGTATGGTCCGTCAAAAGCCATAACGATATACTATGAGACAGACTATACTGATATTCTATTTATAATCCTTGTATTTTTTGCTTTTAATTAAAAAAAAGGGTTGTTCATTTCCATTATACTTGTCTTGAAAGAGTCAATAAACAGTCACCACCCGGTAAGTTAATAGAAATGGTAAAATATTTTGTTGATGTTCTCTTAATTTTGTACTTGATTCGATAGTTGGTTCAAGTGAGTGTTAAGGTTACATAGGTAGAAATTCTCGAAATAACACATTAGTTAGGAAAGCAGAACAGTGTAATCCTATAGTCCTCGAGAGCGTACTTCATAGTAAGTTTTATCAACAATGTATTTTTAAATCAAAGGCAATGCGTTGGAGTTTTTTTTTTTTTGATCTCGCATCAAATGTTACAACGTATGTATTTCAAACCTCTAATAAAAACAACGGCAATTTAAGATATTTTAAGGCAGTATACCAAAAAAACCCTTTATTAACGGCCGATACTCCAACTGTTAGCACAATAAATTATTTTAATTCGGTTTGCAATCCGCATACTATGGTCAAACGGCCGCGTATTGCACAAAAAATACTTGGGATTCTTTTAATTCTATTTAACATTTATAAATATTCAATATTCAAGAGACTAATCTAAATAAAAAGCTGCCAACAGTGGTAATCATTAATATATACAAATTTTCACTCTCACTGTGCATTTTAAATCAGTGACGCGTTCTTGAATCCCAATCGCGATTCTAAGTACATTTAAATATGCCTTTGATATAAAAAATAACCACTTTAAGTATTTTCTCATACAAGTGTGCGCAAAGATGTCCTTTTCCACACGCAAACAGTTTCCGCACTCCTGGCGGAAAGTAAAAGCGTGCGGAAAGTAAGCAGAGTCTCTTAAAACGGTTTTTAAAACACTAATATGATAGTTTTATTTACAGAATAGTATATTTCATTACAAGTACGGAAATGACGTTTCGTGTGACAAATCTGTGCGAAGCAGCAAGAACGAAATCCATTTCTGACTTAATGAACGATATTTTTATTATACTTAGGTACCTGAAAACAAATAAACAAAAACCATGCAAAAATGATTAGAAAATTGCGATTATTTGTTTTTATTTTTAAAACAGTAAAACAAATTAACAAAAAATTACAAGCTAGTTAAATCTAAGAAAATTAATTTTGGACAGGAACCGTTATGATTAATGGTTATATTTATTGTACAATTCGTATTATTGTTGAAGCTCAATCCCTTTTGTATTTCTTTTTGGGTTGAACTAAGATGTTGGGAAACGAATTTCGTGTATGTTTTGGTTTCTTTATTGACTGTTACAGATTTTGTAGTTTCCAAGTTACAAGGCCTAACAACTTTTGATACTTAATTTTTCTTTGTATGGACCTCTCTAATCCTTCTGCTACATTGGAAGAAAGCCCTCCTCCGTGTCTTTTCAAAAATGAGCAAATCACCGCCGCTTTCTACCAAATGGTAGCCGAAGAACGCCTTAGCCCATGTCCGGTATATTTTCGTGATTTTTTAGTTTTAAGTATTTTGAAAAATACCACTGATAGTATGGCACCTAACATGTTGAGCGTGACATCTTTGGTTTCGGTATGCAACAAAAAATCTTCTACTCTCCTATTTTTAGGGCGGAGATCTGCGTATTTACGGTAAAGTGTACAGGGATTGAATTTTCAATTTTCATTGTAATGGTAAAACTTCTTGACCTTGAGTTTTTCCCTCTCGAAAAAACACGACAAGGAAAAAGCCCATTATCTTCCACATCGTCTAAACTCAAACGTATTAAAATCTCTGCGCATGCGCCGAAGATGCCAAACACTAAAATTATTTTTGCTATAGATATTGTCCATCTAAAACTTCACATAAAATTTGGTTACTTGTTCTGATGTAAGAACCTTGGAAATTTTTTTGGTACATATCCTACAGTTTTTCGTTTCAAAAGCGATAGTTTTTGGATATTGGTTGAGTATTTTCTTTTTTTGCCAAACAACTCTTTAACATGGGGAATCGATTTCCCTAAGGTGAATGACTTTATAGATTTGGCCCTTTTTAGAAAAAAAAAAACCAAGAGAATATCGTTACTCATAATTTTGATTTTTTTTTTTCTGAGTCCGCCATTCCAAAATGTGATATTCATGTTCATATCTCAACCTGATTTCACTGGTAATAAATCTGCACTCACTTCTGCCGCTTGTTGTATAATATAATATGGGAATATCCGGTTATTCTTCCAAATCTGAATTAATTTTTTGAAAAATGGCATAAATTTCACTAACAGAAAATAAAATATCATTAATAAATAAATCAAGTTGTTATGAACAGCTTATGGATTTTTTATTGGGACGGAAAAGAGGGATCGGAAAAATTCGTGCCTTTCTGAAAATGTCATATTTACTGTTTTTAAAAACACAGTTGAAAATGTAGTATTTTTTAGGTAAGTATAATAAAAATATAAATGATTTTAAAAAATTTCCTAGAAATTTTCCTTTTTCAAAAATCCGCAACTTTGGGTTAAAAATGTTTTTAATTAAAATGGCATAATGGTTTTACAAATTTTATTTTGACTTTCGCCTTAGAAGATTGGATCCTTTAAAAATGTTTTGGGTAATTTTTTGCTGTTTATTACATGTTTAGCCCTAAAGGGGTAAATTGGTTTTTTCTTTCGCAAAAAACCTTTTAACATATTTTACCAAAAAAAATTTCCTTTAATCTTAAAAATTTAGAATTAAAAAATATTGGGTTTTTTTCAAAACCCCATAATGTTGATGAGCGAGTTTTGAACTGATTTTTATCTAATATCTAAACGCCAACATTTTAAAAATAATATTTAACATTCATTAATTACCTAAATAGCACCAATCTGTAAATGTTAATTAAATTTAACTAACTTAATAGTTAAGTAATTAATAGATAGATTGTAAAACGGTTGTTCTATTTGATTTCGTAAAAAGGAAATATGTATATTATGACATTAAAGATGCGGTTTGGAGAAAGGTTAGTTTTTGTTATATGTTATGGTAGCTTTTAGGAATATATTAATACCTACTTTTACACATATTCTTTATTTATTTAAAGGGGTAAAAACCATCAGTAATAATAATGTATGAATTTGTATTTTTATTGGGAATATTCTGAGGTTTTCAGGAATGTTTACAATTTAAACAATGTCATAATGATTTTTATTTGTAAAAGTTAAAAAGGTATTTTACCTTTTTTCTTTCCAGTACTAATTATATTTCCAAAAAACAAGTGCAAAGTAAACAAGTATAAAAGTTATAAAACTATTACTGGAAAGTAAGTATTTTACTAACAAATATGCTCATATGTGTTAGATAAAGTGAATTTTGATTTATTTTTTCAATATGCCATATCGTAGGTTCTTCCCTAGGAGCCGTCTAGATTTATTACCAGAGGCAGCACAGCTTTCTGGGCATTTGTGCCTAATCTCCCATTTTCTTTTATACTAATCCTTCCACTAGTCTTGTTCCTTCTATGTTTGTATTGGGGTTGTAACGGAACTCTGCCTCCGTACAGCCGTTACATCCGCGGAGGGGAACCTCTTCTCCTCCGCATCCGCCTCCGCCTCCGTTAAGAAGGCCTCCGTTACAACTCTAGTTTGTATAACCCCAAGACTGGTTGGTTGATAAATTCCTGTGGCGTCATTTTCGGGTCAGCTCTGACTTCTACACAAACATAAAACTGCTAAAAAAAATTTAATATATTTTTTTAAATTCCCCCCAAAATGCAATTTTTAACATATATTTTTTTATATTAACATTAATAATTGATTTAATATTTCACAGTGAATTTTGAGCATCTTAATGACTGATTAAATCCCTCTAATGAAAGGTAATCAAATAACATGGCGCAGATCCTATAAAACTTGGTGACCAGTAAACAAAAACTAAAAAAGAAGTAAAACCTTTTCTTTTTCCATACCATTTAATTATATCAGATCTTAATCTGATACACCTGATGCATGATATATAAGACTCGTCTAATAGATTATACCCAGTATTTACAGAACATCTTAAAAATCCTTGCAAAAATGACAGTGGCAAAACAATATGACAGCATCTCAAATAGCCCAATTGGTGTGTGTAGGTATTTGCGATGAGAAGTGAGCTGCACCTAAAGTTTTGTTCCAAAAATCAATCAAAATTCCCACATTGAGCCGCCTCAAACACAATATATTACTGGTACAGCTAGGGAATCTGCACCAAAGTCATCTAAAATACTTGTCTTAATATAAATTTATACAAAATTTTAATAAATTGTCATTATTTTTAATGGTTAGTTCTGGTGGCTTTGTTTGTGCTGCTTGTAGAAAGTAATGTCCTTTAAAACCATAATAAAAGTAAACATTGTAAACCTAGTTTATTATTATTGATCATTATTCGTTAAATTGTTGAAGGATTACTAATAATTGATTTCCGATGATTTATTCTATGGTACCACCCACATTGTCATTTTATTATTTTTAAGTTGAAACTATTAAATCTTAAATTTTATTATAGTATTAATCGCCTTTCCAATTGACACAACAGCAAACAAATTTAAAGGACATGGCGCAAATCGTATGGAGCTTGGCCAAAGTAGACCGAATAAATACGCAGTAGGGACACTTCTTCCCCCCCCCCCCAAGGTAAAAGAGATCAAGTCGCTAGCGAGCGGTGGCGAGTTCAGTGCTTTGGGCATTTTCGCAATACACAGACTGTCGTCAATCGTGGAGTTTTGTGTTGTAAGCGATATTTATACCTGCATTTGTGATTTTCCTTTGTGATTAGGCTATTTTTTCTATTAACTAAATAATGGTCGTCTATTGTTCAGTATCATTTTTTCGTTGTCCAAAAGATACAGAAGGGTATGTAAAATTATTTTATTTTGGTACTATTCCTAGTTTCTTAAATATAAATAGAGTAGAGTAGAAGTACTTATTAGATTTTTGTATATATATATATATATATATATATATATATATATATATATAATATATATATATATATATTTTATATATATATATATATATATATATATATATATATATATATATATATATATATATATATATATATATATATATATATATATATATATATATATATATATATTATAGGGTGTCCAGAATATGTGGAAATCCCCCGGATCTAAAGAAAACCTAAAATATTATGAAAAATTTTCCATAAATTTTTTTCCCTTTTATGACCCCCCTTTTTTAGAAGATACAGGTGAAAAGGGGATGCCCCTGAAAATCGTTTTTGTTAAATAACTTTTAATAGGCGTATTTAATTTTTTTTAATATAAAGACAGATAAGTTTTCAAAATGAACCCAATAAATCATATTTGCTTTTAGTTTGGTTAAGCTCTGCACAATAATAGAAATTTTTTTAATTTCCCTGTATGAAAAAAAAGGCTCAACAATATTTTTTTTTGATATTTTTAACCTTAGAAAAAAAGGTATTTTATTGACATCAAAAAATTTCGGATTACTGTTTACGAGATAAAAAAAATATCATAGCTTAAATTTTTTTTTTACATATACAGGGTGTTCTAATTGTACCAATAAGGAATTCTTAGTCCCAAAGAAAAAAAACTTCATATGAACGATGTCCTAAACGTCTTAACTTCTGAGAAACAGGGTGGAAAAATTTTTAAAATAAATCATTTATTATTAATATCTGTAATACATTTTAGATATTAAATTTGGCATACATGGGGCTTTGTATCAAGAAGCTTTTTTTAATTACCACATTTTTTTTATTTGCCAATAGGCAGGTCAAATTCTGTGAACGCCACTGGTGGAAATAAAAGAAAATGTGTACAAAAAATTGCTTCTTGATCAAGTATAGTATGCCATTATTAAAATATCTAAATTGGTATTACAGATATTAATAATAAATGTTTTAAATTTTACCCCCTTTCTCAAAAGTTAAGACGTTTGGGACATACGTTCATATAATTTTCTTTTTAAAAAATGGACCAAAATTGTTTCCCCTAAATATTGACGTAAAATTTAAAAAAACACCCTGTATAATAAAAAAGATTGCCAAATATGATATTTTATATCTTCTAAACATTTGATTTTATCGATGTCTGAGGAATTTTTTTACTTTAAGGTTTAAGCTATTCAAAAATAATATTTTAGCCTTTATCAAAAGGGTTTAAAAAAAATGGTTTTTTGTGTCAGAGCTAGCCCGTCCCTGGCAAAAAAAAACCAAATGTATTTATTGGGTCCTTTTTGGACATCTAGTAACCATCATTTTAAAAAAAATTTTAAATTACGCCCAGTAAAAAGTTAAAAAAAAACTTTTTTAGGGCATCCGTTATGCACCTGTATCTCCGTAAGGGAGGGTCATAGGAAAAAAGTTTATGGGAACTTGTCATATTATTTTTAGGTTTTCTATTACATTCCGAGAGATTGCCCACATATTATGGGATATAGGTGTAATAAATAGAATATTTTTTTTAAGAAAATCGATTAAAAGTATTGACCTTTTTAAAAGATAAAGTAAATATTTCCTTGCACTTAGTGGTTGGCCTAGGAAATATTTATTTTCGTACTGCGAGGAAATATTATTTCCCTACAGTTATTTGTTAACTAAAAAAAATAATTGACAACAAGTTATTCAGTATAAAAAAAACTAATTTTATTCTGTTCTTATTTAGTTAGGATAATATCAAAATATTTTTTTACTACTAACCTGAAAAATCACCATTATTTACTGCATTCCTCTAATCAGAAGTAACATTTTTCTCCCTAGATAAATAATAATAATAATAAAAACACCTAGGTAAATAATGAAAAAATGTCTGATAATTGTTTCATATCACTGTTTTGGTTATTTCAAAAGATTTAAAAAAAATCTTTTCAGGCTACTTATATGGATACAATATAATATCCGGTGGGGGAGCTTCAAAAATATGTTTCAATAATTTTTATTAACAAATATATACTAATACATACTTACGGGTTGGAAAAGTGAACAGGGGGCTGGGCGGGGTTAAAACAGCAATAATCCAACAGGAGATAAAAAATGTTTTATGTCACCTTCGGAACTTTTTCTTTATAAATATAACAAAAACTGCAAAATTGCACAATAATTCATTATCATACGTGTCATAACAGGCGCCATTATAATAATATAATATAAAATAAATTGCGATGTTGCCAAACTTTGCATCATTACGGTACTATTAATCTATGTCTATAAAGTGTAAAGTTAAAGAGAAAATTTGCAATATCTGTCCAAATAAAAAAGATAGGGAGTAAATAAATTTTGTGTTTCAGGTAAAGTGCCCATTAGCGGTGTTCAAAGGAAGTACTTTTAACGTACAATATTAGAACCTAAAGAGCTCGGTTCGTTATGCCGAATATCAACTAAATTGATGGAAAAATAAATCTAAGATGGCGGAAAAACAAAACTAAAAATTGAACTTTGCACCCCTGTATCTTGGTAACCACGGAGATCACGACATTTTGCCAAATGACTTACTAACATTATTTTTCTAGGTAGAATCACCCCTTAAAATTTCCTAACTCATTTTCCGAACACTCTGTATAAATAGGTTTATATCTTGGTTTCAATATTATATTATATTATCCCGTGTGGGGTTGCTAGTTCTCCATCGGGCGCCTTCTCAGGTGGCAGATATGGTTAGTACCGGTGAAATCAAATAGCCGGGGTGGACCAAAACTAGCACCGCGGCGTCTGACCCAGAATGGGCGGCTGAAATACACGCTCACCAAGACGTCTAGCCAGCGTGGTGTTCTATGGCTAAATACCCCTTATTATATTATATTATATTATATTATATTAAATTATATTATATTATATTATATTATATTATATTATATTATATTATATTATATTATATTATATTATATTATATTATATTATATTATATTATATTATATTATATTATATTATATTATATTATATTATATTATATTATATTGTATTATATTATATTTTATATTATATATGGCAACAAACTAACTGGCATTATTTTTTGGGCTACCTTGTTTATCTTAATGCACTTTGATGTCGGTAGTAAAAAATTATGGTCTTGACTCAAACAAAAATAAGTTAAAGAACAATGTCATCTTATGGTTCCATTTTGACCAAAAATATGCCTATGTTTTTGAAAAATAACATTTTATGAAGCCATTTTTCTTCCACTCTGTATACAAATCATCACTCTAATAGATTTTTCAAAATAAAAGTTAATTGAAAGTAAAACTAAAAATAACGTTTTGAAAAAATCAACAATAAAAAATAAATAATAAATGTCGTTATAATGGTATGGCAGGTGCAGAGCGAGAGTATTTTAAAGTTTAATTATCAGATAACCCTGTATAGCTATAAAGTTGCCAGTACAAAATATATTAGTCCGGACCTGGGTAATAACACATTAAAATGTTGTAAAATTCTCACTGGTCACCAAGTTCAATAAGATTTGCGCAATGTCCTTTAACTTTCTTACTGTTGCGTCCATATTTCGTACTGATTTTTAAAAATCACACCGGTTTAATTTTTCTATGTCAAATGTCGCAGGGGGCCAGGTCCGAACAATAGGGTAGGCGATTAATAATAAAATAAAATTTAAGATTTGACCCATATTAAAATCAGCATGACACTTGTACGCCAACGTAGTTTCGACTTAATAATAATAAAATGACAATGTGGGTGGTCCCATACAATAAATCGTCGGAAATCAATTAGTAATCCTGCAACAATTTAACGAATAATGATCAATAATGATAAACTAGGTTTACAATGTTTACTTTTATTATGGTTTAAAAGTACATTACTTTCTACAAACAGCATAAACTAAGCCAGATTTGTCTATCCCAAATAAAAAATATTATTTTATTAAAATGTTTAGGAAGTCAAGAATTTTAAGTCACTACGGTGTAGATTTTCTATGTTTATGAATCAGGATAAATAATACGCCAATAAGCATTGTTCTAATTCTGATTAGGTTATCGGTATCTCTGTGGTATTTCATGCTTTTTAAAGTTCACGGTGCAGTGTATCTAGTGTTTGAGGCGGCTGTTGTTAATGTAAAAGAAAGCCTTAAAACCTTGTTCTATAATTATGACATATGCCGAAAATGCGACATTGTTTTCTAAGCCTAGGGGATTTAATTACTTATTTATTCTTATACCTATAAATTCTGGCATCTGCCTCTAATTTAGCGTTTCTTGTTTTTACCTAATTTAATCTTCAACTTTTTTTTTCTACCAGTGTGTCCCTTTTGAAAAGATTTTAGAAATGTTAAGTAAATAGTTATTTACCTAACAAGTGCGGAAAGTGATACTTTTCCGCACGCGACGGCAGTTACACGAACGACGCTAAGCGGAGTTCGGGTAAGCCGTCAAGGGTGCCGTCAAGTGTCTTTTCCACCCTTGACGGCTTACCCGAACTCCGCTTCGCGTCGTTCGTGTAACTGCCGTCGCGTGCGGAAAAGTATCACTTTCCGCACTTGTTAGGTACAACATTTTTTCTACGAGTATGTGGAAAAAGTTAAACTAAACAACAATTAGATAATATTTATTTTTACCACTACTACTTATTATTATTAACAACATTAATCGTAAAAGAACAGTTGGTAGCATTTTGCAAATGAATCGCAGAGGCAAGTTGTTGTGGGTAACTTGCGGAGTTGGAGATTGCCGTTGAGATGAATTGAACCGGTCGTCGTTACAAATAACACAGACACATTGTTGCTTGCTAGAAGACGGTACAATGGGCCTTGAGTGCGTTTTGCTGTGTTCAAAGGTAGATGAATTTTGGGATAATATTTGTTTGATAAGTCCTTCTTGAAACTTGTAGATCTTTCTAGGTAGCCTTCTGCAACAGATAATGACTTCCAACCTCCAAGTCTTTTAATATTCGTTATGCCTTCACCAGAATTAGCTAACATTGTAGCTAAGGAACGGCGAAAGCTATGTCTCGTGTAAAGTTCTGGGTTTGGAAGACGTAAATAGGCAGCTATTTCAGTGGGCATCTTGCCAAAAGTATTTATTTCTATGCACTGGACAGTACAAGCCAATTTTTTGTAATTAACAAAAAATCTTCTGTGTGGTGTTCTGGGCTTTCGTAAACTGGAATACTTTCTATACAAAGTTAGATATTATCCATTTTCAATTTTCTCGGAAATGACAAAACTTCGGCTAGAATGGTTTTTGGAGTCTGGAATATTTACAATTAAAAGATTCCCCTTATCGTCAGTATCATCAATGCTAAATTTCATCAATTCTTCTCGACGACACTCACCAGCTAGTCCGAAAATTGTAGCTACCTTCATCGCTAGATAGACATCATTTGGAGCATCATTAATAAATTTTGCTATTTCATCTTTCGAGAAAATTTTGGCCTTCTTGGGTCTAAATCCCACATTTTGCTTCTTCAAAAATGATGTAACTTTGAAATATTTGCTTAAATCCATGTTCTTTTCGATCTTAATGACACTTTTTAACATGGAATACCTTGACCCTAAGGTATTGGGTTTACATGTTTTAGCAATTTCCGCGAAATATACCACAAAAACTTCTTCTTTCATACTTTTAATTTTTTTCTCGCCACACCAGCTTGTAAATGCTGTATATTCTTTCTTGTACCTGTGCCTCAACTTGGACGGCAACAAATCTAAATTTGCTATTTCGGCTGCTTTGAGAATGGATTCAGGTAATTTCTCGTCAGAAGACTCCATGGGAAACGTTTTTTATTCAAAATCGACGATACTGATCAGAATGTACTAAAGACACATTTAATTATCGATGACTTATAATGACTTTGATCTTTTATAATATGGACACCGGCACCGGTCAAAACTAAAAATCTGACAAGCAAGTTTAATATATACCAGGATGTTTGAAACAATGTTTTTAAACAATATTAATTTTTAGTGAATATTTCGTTGATTTACACCTAATTTGTACAAATAAAAGAATACTGTGCCAATAATAGAATTATACTAAGTCAAACTTCAGAATTAAACATTAAGTAGCTGTTTAAGTGGGAAATTTGGGTTTACTTTTCCGCACTAGTGCGAAAAAGTGATTATTTTCCGCACTAGTGCGGAAAAGTGACACTTTCCAAACTAAATTGCGTGCGGAAAAGTGCTGCTTTCCACACGGCAGTAGAAAAAATAATTATATTAAGCGACCCGTAAGAAGCATAAAAATCTCTTACCATGGGAGGCTTATCTGTATCAAACCGCCCTTGCATTTTCCTAAGTACATATATTTGTAGCTAAAATTGAGAAAAAACTTATAGACTTTCGTAGAAATTATTGTTTTTTTAAACATAGTAAATGTTATGCATTATGGATGTATGGGATGCTTAAGTAACCTGGCCTGTTACAATTATTAGGGAATTTTTCGCACATCATTATTGTTTTTGAAATGATAAGTAATTCATTCCATGTCATTTTAATGCGCTTAAATAAACGCAGATTCTATTAGAAAAATTTAAAGTTAAATGACTATTTCCCTAAAACCTCCACAGCTTTTTCTATGTTTGGACAGTCCACGAAGGTTGAGGCCTAAGTACAATCGTACCGTGAGTGTCTTAAGTGTGGTACGAGGGAGTTGATTCACACGGCACTTAAATATTTGGAGAAGAACAGAAAACTTCTGCAGAGTGCCAGAGGAAAAATTACACTGGCCAACTCCTCGGAGCAAAAGACGTAAAAACTAACAGCTCTTCTCTGAATTATATTGAAAATGCTAAGAGTTGTAGAAGACGCCATTCCCAGAACAATATTCTAAAGAGGATCTTATTTGGGATACATACAAAGTATACATATTAGAATGAGAGAAATACTCTCTGGCTTGAAAGATGAATCCAAGCTTTTCTAAAGCTGCTGAGGCTATGGATGTAGTGTGTGGTGTGTTTGTGTCAGTTAAGGTTATTCTTAAAAGTAAAGCCAACAAGATCAAAATCTTAATTCTGTAGAAATTAGCCGCTCATATGTAACGGATAAGCATTGGCAGACTTTTTTCTCGATAGCGAACCTGACTGTGTTTTTGAGGCATTAAATTGGACAAGATTTTTGGCTCCCCATCCAAGATTAGTTTAAGCTCCTTTAAAAGAGATGTCTGTATTGTCCCACGCTTCTTTTTCAAATCAGGCCCAAAGGCTGGCTTAAGAAATTATATATTAGAGTGGAGGGTACTATCAGTCAGCAAAAATATGGATATGATTAATTGTGGAAGAGAGATGTAAAGAAGAAATAGAGTTGGTGCCATTATTGAGCCCTGGGGCATCCCAGCATTAATTTGGTAGAAGCTGGAAGAATGACCATCTACAATAAGTGGTAACGTGATGAGGACAAGCAGGCAAGACCAAGACCTAGTCTTGGTCTTGGTCTTGGTCTGCTGTCTGGTCTTGGTCTTGGTCTTGCAAGCCCAAAGAAGGTCTTTGGTCTTGGTCTTGCACCACCCGGTCTTGGTCTTGGTCTTGCTGGTCTTCTTTTTTTTGGTAGTAATAATTTAAACTAAGCAATCTAAATAAGATATATATTTTTTAATACTTACAAATAAATAAAGATGGAGACTATATTTTTTGCTTTAAAATTTTAAAATATACCAATTTTAACCTTACATGTACATTTAAATTATTTGATTAAAAAGGATATTTTAAATGTAGGGGTTAATTTATTTATAGCACTTCATTTTAGTGATAGGAAATATTTAAATTTTCTTTGAATGTAAACATTGGTTTCTAATTAAAAAAAAAGGTATTTAGGAAGCTTTTCAGTTCAAATAAACTTTCTATGTTCAAATTAGTCTAACATTTGCCGTACAAAGTTTGTACAAATACTTTATAAACATTCTGCATATACAAGGTGGCTCGATAGTGCGACAAAGATCGATATATCCGAAACCGTTCATAATGGTAAAAAAGTGAATATACAAAAATTATAGAAAAAGGGCGTAAAATGTAAAATTATCTTCTATTTCAGAATTTTCCAAAAATCCACTAACACTAAGAAAACTTTCTTATTTTAAGCTTTTAACCTAAAATAGAAAAATTATAGCAAAAATTCATTTAAAAATCGCTTCCTGTATATTATGCTGGAAATTCTTGAACTGTCATATAGGTACAATGTCGACGTAGATAGTTTTTTATATATCATTTTCGGTTTTGACAAAAATGAGGTCATCATTATACTTTTTGGCATTGACTTTTCCGTCTAAACCGGAAGTAAAATTTAAAATCCATTTATATAAAAAGTATTCTATATAAAATGACAAATATATTTTTATTAAAACATCACTTTTACATTTATATCTTAGTTTAAAGGAGCATCTAATGATGCCACTTCTTACAGTGTGGCACAAAAATAATGTTTTCCTGGATTTTGGAAATTTTTGATCCATAAGTGGCATCACTAGATACCTAATTAAAAAACATTAGAATAGGTAAGTAATTTTCAGCTTCAGTAACTTTTGTACTCTTAGTTTTTCTCTGTCGTAAAACGGTTTTGGAGATATCGAGCTTTGTCGGACCATTGAGTCAATCTTATTATTTTTGAAACATGTTACTGAATCTACTAGTTATCGTTTTTAGATAATTTTATTAAAAAACGAAGTGATCATTTAATTATTATTTTATTAAAAACCTGTTACTCATAAAATAATCGCCTTTTTAGGCAGTTCTCGACACATTTTTTGTCATGTCTGTATGAAATACCTTTTATATTGAATATAAAAATTGAATATTATAATTTAAAAAAAGTACAAAAAGTGCAAGAGTCTTGCAGGTGGTCTTGGTCTTGCGTAGTCTTGCACCGCTCGGTCTTGGTCTTGCTCTTGGTCTGCATACCCCGGTCTTGGTCTTGGTCTTGCAAGCGAGAAGGCGGTCTTGGTTTCCAGTCTCGGTCTGGTCTTGCTGAACAAGACCCAAGACCAAGACCGGTCTCGCTCATCACTAGGTACACGTCGATTAGAAAGGACAAGCTTAGGTGGAAGACCGAAGGATGGAAGTTTATAAAGGAGCCCCTCATGCCAGACCTGATGAAAAGCTTTGGACATGTTGAGAACCATCTGGGATTCCCAAGAAACTTAGGCGACTTGTGTCAGTTGTGTGAGACAAAGGAAAGAAGATCAGCTGTGGATCTTCTGTGACGGAATCCATACTGTCTGTCAAGTAAAATTTTGTGTGTTTTTAATTACTTTAAAATTTGGAAATTAATTATTATTTTTTATTAATTTCCAAATCTAAAAACAACTGAAAGAAAAGATATAGGTCTATAATTAGAAGTGAGAGGTCTGCATCCTTTCTTGGTTACAGGTTGTACACGTGCAGCTTACCAGTTCCCCGGAAAAATGGCCGTTTCGTAAGGAATTCGAAAGAGGCGAGTTAAGACGGGTGCAAGCTCAGGAGCACATTTTTTAAGACGATTGCCGGTAAGACATCCAGTCCAGACGATTTTTTGGTATTAAGAGAAGAAAGGATACGCTTGATCTGTTCCATTATATAATATCTTATAGTTTTATTTTACCGAATTTACAGGGTAATTTAGGGACATACAAATTTTGAGATGGTTTATATGTCACTTTTAAGCCTTTTTTTTAAGAGGTAGTTTGAATGTTCCATTTATATATTAAAAATTAATGTAATTTCTGGCTCCGGAATCGGTGGAATGACATACTTATCTTTAAATTACTTTCGTAATTTTTCTTTAGTCCCTTTTTACAATTCCAAGAATTTAGACGCATAACTATTCAAAAAACAATACTTTTAATGCAATAAAAAAAAGAAAATGATTAGAATTTCCGATAATATATTACCTTTTACCCTTTACCCCTTAACTTAAAGCGATATTACTTAAAAATATTAGTCTGTTCTTAGTCCTTAACTGTCACTGGTATATCTAATATAGAAATAATATTTTATTCAGTTTCGGAGTTATTGCACCAACAGACATACAGACCGATAAACAGGAAATCATGTTTTTCGTAATCTACAAAACGTAAAGATGCGATTTTTCGCAATTGTCTTATAGCGAGTGAAGTAAAAATATTTTAATACCATGATGGGCATAGAAAACCCATTGACAAAGAAGTGGGACACGCATGATATATTACATCAAAGAATGTAAATTTCGCTTTTATTGCTATCCACACCCACCGGTGCGTTAAATACCCAAGATATTTTTGTAAATTTGGCTATCTATATGACAGTAAATTATAATCGAAAGTTAATGTAAATTTAAATTTTTGTACTTATAGCGGTGAAGGCGTAGCCCACTCCTATTTTAAATTTATATACATGACCATAAGAGTTAAAATAATTATATAAAAACTTTAATATTATATTTCATAGCTATCGGAAATTTGACCTTACCAAAATTAGCGTACACTATATCAAGGCGTATTTTACACATAAATATAGAACAAAAAGTGCCCATAATTATGACCCGAAAACTATTTCTTAGGAGGGCTACTTCTTAAGGCGTGTTTACACCAAAGTTGACAACTAAAAGTTGACAAAAGATTGTTTGTTGAAAACTAAAAGTTGTCAACTAAAAGTTGCTCTTCTAATAAACAACAAGGAAGTTTTCAGAAAACTTAAAGCTCTTCGCAAATTTGGAAAACAAGTGGAAAATTGTTGCCAAGAATTGCAACTAAAAGTTCCTTCTAATAAGTGCAAAAATGGAGTTTTTGTAGAAAACTTTAAGTTGCTCTTCGCAAATTTGGAGAAACAAGTGAAAACTTGTTTCCAAAGAATTGGCGCAAAATGTTTAGGCAATAGTTCTTCGGTTCTCCAGTAGTTTTCTACAATTTGATTGCGCAAAGCGCGCAGCAGTAAATCTTCCACTTTTAGTTGTCGACTTTCTTTGATCTTTACGGACACTCCGCGGGAAACTAAAATTTAGTGGAAGATTTGTCTCTCCATAAGTGAAAGACAAAAAAAAATTACTGTATTTTGTAGAAAAAGCAAGAAATTGCCGCAACTTGTGATAAACTTAGTGAAAGGCTTTGGGTTTACACCAAAGAAGACGATTTTTCTCGACAACCGTAAGTTGTATCAAAAAAATGCAAGAGGCCAGAATTTAAATTTTTCTGTGGCCAACTTGCTAGTGTAGTTAATTTTAAAAGATTTTAGCGTATACATAAAATTTTGGTCATCAAATGTGTTTACCCTCCGTAATTTCCCCTAAAATTGGGGTTTTGACCTTTGTAAGACAATAATCCTACGTTATCCCTGATGAACATAGGCTAGGAAAGAATTTTAGGAAACTTGAGGGTGAATGTTTGTATTAAACTTTATCATTTCTTGACTTAAAAGTATGAAAGTTTGTATTAGGTTTTGATTATGATTAAAAATAATCTGTTATAAAATTTTTTTGAATTACATCCCCCTAGGGTGAGTGTTAAAATAGGGATGAAAGTATAGATAGAAAAATCGTCAGTTTTAAAGTTGTAAATATGGATATTTTTAATTAGGCTTTAAATTACCAGAAAATAGAAAATGGTAGTATTTTTGGAACCTCTTTGAGGGGTTAAAAAGACGAATGAAAGTTGAATGAGAAATAAGTACTAACTCATTTACAAATGCCAGTTATATTATAGAAAAATTTTAACGAATTAAATA
The DNA here is from genome assembly GCA_019359885.1 of Listronotus oregonensis. Classification (NCBI taxonomy): domain Eukaryota; kingdom Metazoa; phylum Arthropoda; class Insecta; order Coleoptera; family Curculionidae; genus Listronotus; species Listronotus oregonensis. The sequence continues at coordinate 106,352 of JAHBCN010001195.1, forward strand.
CGATAAAATAATTATGTTCAATCGCAAGACGCGCGTTACGCCGCAAAGTGTGAGACGAAAGACGGAGCGCGGAAAGCGTGATGTGATGTCACGTGATGTGACGTAACGGAATGTAAAGGGGGCCAGAAACCCGAGACATCGTTGACGCACGTATCAAATGTATGAAATTTTTCCGCGAGAGCGGGAAAAAAACAGCCAAAATCGCGTAGTCCACGCGGGCAAAGCCCTAGGCGAAATGCTAGTCAATCAATAAATAATTTGGCGCATAGTCTACAGGGTGCCCTGATAAGGTCGTCCCCCGGCAATATCCCAAGAACCCTCCATCGCTTAGCTTTCGGAAAAAATAATTATAGTAAAACCAGCCTCAACAAAATGCTGGAAATTATTTTCAAGTTTCTAATTCCACCGCTAGAGGGCGTAGAACGAGAACAAAATTGAAAACTCAGGGTATTTAAAAATATTCTATACTAACTTATGTTCGTTGATAGTTTGCGTTACAATCAGTGTTAAAAAACTGAAAGTCACTTTTTCTATATAACGGAAGATACTTACAGCTGTGATATAAATAGCTATGTATATCCGAAATGTAATTACGTCTGTTAATATATACAAATAAATAAAACTTATTTTACTTAACCGATTTTGATAAACTAGGTCTTGTTTTAAAAGCTTTTATCAGATCTTAAGATAAAATATCGGTATAATTAATTAGTTTTCTGTTTTATCTCTAGGGACTGATTTGTGTCAAAGTTATAAATTTTGTCAATTTTTTCGAAAAATTAAAAGTGTTTAGACGTTTGACAATTCGTTTAAGAGAAACTGGAAATGTGCATTCTATTTTAGCAAAAGGAAGATACAATTAGCCAGAGCCTGTAGATAATAATAAATCAGCTATTATTATCCACGAGCAGTGTAATTACGAATGCTGTTATTAAATTGATGATAAACAAATAATAAGGAAATTATTTATATTATCTAATATTCGTAGTAAAAAAATGGTTTTTGTTGTCATGACCTTCTCGATAAAAACGCCGCGTGTTTATCTGACAAATTAAAATTGGAACGGATACGAGTAATGCAGTTTTTCGGCAATAAGTCGAGAATTAATAAAGATATCGAGTTGCGGTTTTTACCAGTTTCTTAATTTTTTCTGCTCTTTTTAAAAGGTTTATAATAATATACCATTGCATTTAAATTTTTCAAAAAAGTTGAAAAATTTATGACTTTGACACAAATCTGTTTTTAGGGATAAAACAAAAGAAAAATTAATTATACCAATATTTAATAGAAAAAAGTTTCCTTATTTTAAATAGTTTGTGAGAAAACTATCAACGACATAAGTTAATATAAAATATTTTTGAATAATCCGTGTTTTCAATGTTGTTCTTAGTTTTACTCCCTCTAGCAGTGGAATTAGAAACTTGAAAATAATTTCCAGCATTTTTTTGAGGCTGGTTTTACCATAAATATTTTTTTCCGAAAGCTATGCGACGAAGGGTTTTCGAGATATTGCCGGAGGACGACCTTAACAGGACACCCTGTATATCCACTACTTAAAGGGCATACTTGGTATGGTTGGTTCCTTTTTTCTTCGATGGGCTGATGGTCTATATGTATTTTCCCCATTTTAGTAAAATTAAATATTTTCGATAACCCCTAAATTTGATAATCTGGAAGACAGGTTTCCTTTATCTTTAACTGCAAATGTATTAAGGTATATGCATGCAAAAAAAGATTAGTATATTTAAATTTATTAGGTAAATATACCTAAAAAAAATTAATTAAACCTTATTTTGTTCTCGTTAAAATAAGTGCTTAATAGAGAGCTTTTTAATAGCTAATTTATCAATAAAATAAGTATGAATAATACGTAATATTTACTTTGTTGCGAGACGCGTGAATATGGAAACATATGCATACAATTTAAGAACAAATATGCATAATTACTGAAACGAAGTGACTTTTAATGGAATTTAAACACTTGTTTTAAAAGGGAGCGTTTATAATGGGCGTTAATTCTGCAATTTTTTTCTTTTAATAATATCATGGCGTGAGTATAATTTTACGTGTGTCTAATCCCGGAACTGGGCACGTTTACTGAAACAGACTTTGTATTCGAATATTCAATAGAGGAGATAAAATTCTGATTATTTTAAATACTATTTCTTTTTAAACGACTACTTTTTTTATTTGATGTTCTATTTCTAATTAGAGACCACTCATTAATTACGTAAGGGTTCTGAGGGAAAAGGGGGTAAAACCCATTCTTACCTAATATTTTAAAAGTAGAAATTAATTATAATAATATAAAGATAATCTATATCTGATAGCAATAAAAGAGTATATAACCTAAAATTTTCTGCTAAAGAATACTTATCTTTGATTAACATTAAACTGTAAATTTTAGTGTAACTGAAGGGTACAGGGGAAAAACGGGCTAAGTCAAATTTTATGATTTTGAGAAAAAGCAATTTTAAATTTCAAAACGCTACAAAACCTAAAGTATTTATGACCTACAGATCTCAAATATGCTTCCCAATTATTTGAGATCTGTAGGTCATAAATTGCAAGTATTTAAAAAATTATTGATGGAAAAATCAACAATTTATTGATAACTGGTTGTGACTGGAGCCCGTTTTTTCCCTAAATTTATAACAATTTTGTTTTGTGAAGTATGTTTATTTCACTTAACATCCAGCGTTATGCCATATTAAGTCGACAACTTAACATGAGCATATCCATCAAAAAAATAAAAGCATGACCATCGCTAAAGAACCACTTAGATGTAAACTCGTAATTGAAGATAAGCCCATAGAGCAGGTGATCCAATTTAAATACCTTGGCATGGATATGTCCAGCGGCCACGATTCAACAAATGACCTAAGAGGCCAAATTAACAAAGCAGCAGTAATATCCGCCTCCCTAAGAGAAATTGTATGGGCCAACCAGTACATGCGAACGGACAGCAAGATTAGGATATACAAAGCATGCGTAAGACCCGTCATGACGTACGCAATAGAAGTGCGAGAAGACATCAACAAAACCAAAAGCATGCTGCGTGTGACAGAAATGAAGGTGCTGAGAACCATAGCTGGCAAAACCAGAAGATACCATGTAAGAAATACGACCATAAGAGAACAATGCGGTGTACAGGAGATAGTAAGATGGGGAAGACAAAGAAAAAGAGAATGGTATAACCATGTCAAAAAGATGGCCGAAAATAGACTACCCCGCATAGTACTAGAGGGAACACCAACAGGCAACCGCCCACCCGGAAGACCACCAAAAAGATGGAGAGACAGCTGGCAATTAACAAATCACTTTAATCTCAAACGAGTAGAAGAAGAAAAAGAAGAGTACTCATCAACAAAATGGGATGGAATTGATCGTAAAAAAGAAAACATTTCTAAGAGAAAGTCATAAATTTGTTGTCAGTACTAAGCCTGGCGTCATTTATTTGCTAAAAGCTGGAAGATTGACAATGAAAAATAACCGATTTACATTCATAAGAAGAAAAAATTGAGTGCCAAGAACAACGTTTAGGTTAAAACTGTAAATGGGAAGTTTATTGAGCAGCGCATAAGGTTGGACCTGGGGGGTTTCAACTATTGGGGTCAAAGGGTATTGGGTGTGATCGTTTAGCAGGCCGTGGGATTGAATTTATGATTAAACGGTTTCACAACCAGTAAGCCAGGAAGAGTTATATGGCAGGCTTTGTTATGGGATGAAGTTAAGAAGGGAGTGAGGGGGTTTTATTGTTGGGGTCGAAGTATATTGGGTTGTGATCGTATAGGTGAATGTGTTACGCAATTTACGATCAAAGGATTTTCTAGCCCGTAAACAGAAAAAAGTCTTATGGCAGGCTTTAGTCGGAGGTGGAAAAGTTAAGGGGGTGCGAAAGGGCAGTGGTTAAAAGCATCCCCCTGATCGTTGGGGGTACTGGGGAGGGTTATCGGATTTCGTGCTGCCCATGGAGACTTAGATCAGCGTGTTATAAACTAACATTTGGCAAAGTTTCAAAAAAAGTTCCATCCATCCCGAAATCCATTTTCCACAAGAATTGTGCGTATTTTTATAAATGGATTAAGGTTTGCAGATTACAACTTTTTTCCAGAGTAGCAGATGATTACAATTATTATTGTTAGAAAATCTATGAAAGAAAAACCTTTATCCCAAATTTCATGCGTTTACGTTAATTCGTGTTTAAAAAATAAACTATTTTCTTTTCCTAAAACTTCACTACTTTATACCTTCAAAAGTTAAGAAGCTTGGGACGTATGTTTATAGAAAGAATTATTCGTATTTTCAGCCATGGAGTATGTCTTTTCTTCTTCTTCTTCTTCCCTGGAAGTCGTCTAGATTTACTACCGGAAGCAGCGCAGCCTTCGGGATTTTTGTGCCTAATCTTTTATTATCTTTTATACCAATTCTCCCATTAGTCTTGTTCCTTCTACAAGTCTGTATAACTCCGAGACTGGTTGGTTGATATATTCTTGTGGGGTCATTTTCGGTTGCCCAAATAATGCCTGTCTTTTGTGATTTAACGCTTTACATTCGCACAGGATATGCTAGGCTGTATCTTCTCCTGCGTCGCACATTCTGCATTTTGGGTGCCCATTGTATGAACCTATCTTTTGTAGGTGTTCTCTTAGGGTATCATGCCCTGTTAGCAGCCCTACTGTTATGCGAAGTCTTTTCCTACTTCGTTTAAGTAGTTCTTCCTTCGATCTTTTGGATCGGCCACTTATGAAGCTTTTCCATGTCTTATTTTACTAAGACAGGTTCTGGTCCAAAGTATGGTTTGAACGATCCCTGTCTCGCTAGCTCATCCGCTGTATCGTTGCCTTCTATTCTCGAATATCCTGGTACCCACAGGAAAGTTACCCTGTTGCGTTCACCCAGGACTTCCAGTTTTATTTGGCATTTCCATGTCAGCTTGGATGTTACCTTGGGGTTTACTAGTGCCCCTAGTGACACCTGGCTGTCAGGAAGTATGTCTGTGAAAATCTTCGTTATATTAAAGGGTAATTGTCTCAAAAGTTGCATCCCCTCCGATTTTGACCAAATTTGATATACGAGGGTTTTTTGGGGCGCTAATTACGAATATGCATTTTTTTCGGCAACGTTTCGTTTTCGCGATATTCATCATCAAAGTTGAAAATCAAACTAACCTTATTTACACTATTCCTCCTTCTTTTTGCACAGAATTTTTGAATTTTACACTAAATTGGCACACAATATTTTACAAACAACTTTTAACTTGTTTTTATATTTATTTTACACCTTTTTTCCATTTAATTGCAAACCTCCACTTTCACACGCCGCAACGTGGCGGCAACTATGTATATACTAGGATTTTTGTAAACAAATATGGCCGCTGCCTTTGAACTTGAAAGTTCGCAATTTAATGGAAAAAAGGTGTAAAATAAATAAAAATAAGAAGTTTTAAAAGGTGTTTATAAATATATTAAATATTGTGTGCCACTTTAGTGTAAAATACAAGAATTGTGTACAAAAAGAAGGGGGAATATAGTGAAAATGAGGTTAGCTTGATTTTTAACTTTGATGATGAATATCTTGAAAACGAAACGTTGCCGAAATTTTTTTTTGTAGATTTTTAATCAGCGCCCCAAAAAATCCCTTTATACCAAATTTGGTCAAAATCGGAGAGGAGGCAACTTTCGAGACAATTACCTATTAAAGCAGTATATCCTAATAAGATAAAAAAAACATTTGTAAGATGTTAAAGACCAACCTTGATTGTCATTTTTGCTAACTCACCGCTGGTAGAACGAAGCAAAAGATGCGTTTTAGTTTGTTATGATCTGCCAGGACCGCCACCAGAAAAAAAATGTAGAGGGGGTCAAAAAGTTTAAGTCAATTTATTAGTCTAGAACTAATTGAATTAAAAACACATATACTACAACTTTAATTTCTAAATAGTAATCTTTCTCATTTAAATTTCTAGGCGATATTGTAAAATTTAAGGATTTAGACGGGAATTGGTTTATTTTAAGTAATTTTTAAAAAACCCAGGGGTGTCGACGGACACATCCTGACACCCTGCCGGCGGCCATGCGATCTGCCAATATAACCTTTTTTTTATAAAAGTTACTTAAAACTAGACATTGTTCCTTTTTTTAAGTACTGTTTTAAAGTTACCATAAGAAAACGTTGAAGCAACATTATAAAAATGTTTAACGACACAACTTACCGCAAGATCGTGAGAACCAAAACAATAGCTTTAAAGATGTCTACCAATTAAAACAAAAAATGAAACATTTAAAGTATGCCAATATCCGTGATACGCCCTGTAGAACATCTATGGGCAAATTTCTAACACCGTTGACATTTTGAAGCGCATGGGAACGGACTTGAAAATCGCTGGAAAAGATACAATGTAAGGATGAGCAAACTTTGAAATAATGCACTGCCGAACCTTTACTTTTCTTGCCAGTGTCGTAGCAAAATGTCGTGTTTACAATAACTGTTATGTAGATATATGTTCTACAAGGTGTCCGGAAATATCATTCGAATAATTCTAGGGGTCATTTTACATGTTAAATTTTAAAGAAAAGTTTATATCAATATAAGTCCGCAAATGCGTCATAAGGTTGTTATGGCGATTCAAAGATGGAACCGTTTAAGATAGCCATCTGAGTTTTGACGTATAAATTGCTTTTAAAAGGGGTTACGTTTCAGTGTTTTTACTAAATTATTATTTTAATCGGGGGCGTACCAACAGGAGAGGCCTCGATTTAATTTGTTCACATTTTATTAAACGTCATATTTTCGCAATTTTCTTTGGAAATTCTGATTTCGCGGTATAAATGACATTAAAAAAAATCCTTCAATAAAACCGTCAGGCTAGCCGTTTTTGAGAAAACGCTCTCCAAAGAAAATAGAGCATGGCATGGTCGCCCAATAATAATAAAAATATCTACATCAAACTAGTATCTAGTTACGGTAAACGAATTTAATATAAGGTTTAAAAATAAAGTTAATTCGATTATTATTGTCTTAGATTAGGTTTAAAGTAAGTGGTTATAACACCCTTCCACCACGACGATCGGTCTATTGTGGCTCACACCCTTTTATATTTTCCCAACAGGTCCGGACTTTTAATAAATCTGAGTCGTGCCGTTACTGGGCACGAACACAGTATGTGTTCTGCGGATCATCATGCACATGCGGCACTCGACGTCTTCCGCTTGGCCGATCTTGTGCATGTGGTATTTCAATCTGCAGTGACCCGTGTACAGTCCTACCAGAGTTTTAAGGTGTACCCTTGATTGTTTCAGTAGTTTGACGGTACATTGTTGATTCGGTAGACTTATAAAGGCCTTCGGGTGTCTGAGACCCGGAAGTCCATGCCAATACCGAAGATTTTCTCTGTGTCCAAGCTGATATGAACTGTTTGGCCATTCTATAAGATCTTATTGTGTTAATAACAGCGTAATTAAAAAAAATGTTCTCGCCTGTCAAAAAATGCGGAAATACTCTTTTGCTTGGGCGACCATGCATGCACTATTTTCTTTGGGGAGTGTTTCTCGAAAACGGCTAGCCTGACAGGTTTTCTACTGACTTTTTTTATGTCATTTATACTGCCGAATCAAAATTTCTAAAGAAAACTGCAAAAATCTGACGTTTAATTAAATGTGAACAAATTATATCGATGCCTCCCTTGTCGATACGCCCCTGATTAAAATAATAATTTAGTAAAACACTAAAAAATACCTACTATTAAAAGCAATTCATATGCCAAAACTCAGATGGCTTTCTAAAACGGTTCCAGAGATATAAAATAAAACCTATACCCCGGTACCATCTTTGAATCGCCATAACAACATTATGACGCATTTGCGGACCTATGTTGATATGAATTTTTCTTCATAATTTAACATGTAGAATCACCCCTGAATTATTCGAACGGTATTTTCGGACACCTTGTATATTGTTTTGACGGATTTATGTATGCTGGGAACTCGCCAAAAATGTTTATACAATGGAACCCTTTCGGTCCTGGTCCTGGGGTGTAGAGACTGCGAGTGTTCAGCCCGCAGTCTCTACACCCATAAAATAAAGAAAAGAATAAAGAAAAACCCCAAAAAATCTAAATGCTTATCTATGTTTCGGTGGCAAGTCTACAACCATTTTCAAGGTGAAATTAATATATAAAAACTTAACTAAAAATAAAATAATAATTAAAGTTAAAATTTTCATAAAAAGATTTAAAAAATACTGAAATAGTTTTGTTAGAATTTATGATGTTAATTACATTACAGTTTGGATGAATGGCGCATGGATTTTTTTACATGTGATAATGGACAGAAGTCAGAGGGGGCTTAGTTTTGGTCAGTGGGGTGGATGTTGCAAGAATTTGTACTTTAATTCACTGCTTCTCTGTATGGTTTGTATACCTGTGTGAGAGGGTGCGTTGTTCCAAAGAAAAATATGTTTTTTTTGTAAACCAGATTTTTTTACCAATTTCTTTTTTCATTGTTTTTGGCTCTGGTCTCCTTAGGCCCAATCTGCCAGTACTTCCCTATTCAGACAGTGCTTTCCAGGGCTTCGTCGGTGGAAAATCTGGATGCCGGGTTCAAAGCCCCCAGAAATTTCAAATATGTTATTTTAAATCAATGCAAAACACAAATTAATGGTGGAAAAGTCAAGGACTGCTACTGATATTGCGCATAACCGGTATCTGTCAGTTCTGACGCTTTCCGCTGCGTGCGCATCCATCTTCCGCCATTGGAAAACACCTTGTGCACAACAAAGAAAAAGAAAAACGCCAGTTTATAGGACTCTTTGTTCACAGCCTTTTTCCTAGAATAAAGCCCCCATTAAATAGCGTAAGTCTCTCCTTAATCCCCAAGGGTTAAAATCAGCGGATATGGTTGCGTCAACCGCTCTTCCGGCGAAAGCTATGTAGCTTTTTATCGCGTGACTTCACTGGTCGGAGGTCTAACAGAAACTCTTTATGAATTTTTACATTCAATTGGTTCACAAGTTTACAATATTAATCTGAGTTTATTGTTCTATCAGTTTGGAAGTAATCTAAAAAATTTCTTTGTAATAAACTGCTTTCGCTGGCCTTTTTGGACCCTCCTTCGCTTCGCGCCGAAAGAGGACACTATTATGTTTTCCCTTGTTTTTTTTAGTGCCCAGGTTCAATTCCTATACCTTTAGCAAATTCGGATATTCTATAATATAATAATAATATCTCTATATAATATACCCCTTCATATTTAACTTGTCGTTATTATATGTATTAAGAATTTTATAAGTTTCTTGACAAAACCGACATTGTTATCCTAGTCTTTCCATTTTTTTGAGTAATACCTCCATAATTCCTGTTAGGAATCGGTAACCATTTGTTCATTTTTTTAATTCCAAAGCTTCTTTGTTTACTTAGGTAATTAAATAAATTTTTCGCTTTGCAATTTGTTTTTGAAAAATAATGGTAACCAAAAGTTCTCTTTGAAAAATTTTTTCCCATGCCCGATTCCTGTAGAGGTGATTTAGTGGTACAGAAACTCTAGTCCATAGAGATGATCTCTGTGCTCCTTCCTTGGCGAGTTCAAACGGCAAAAATTTTATTCCTCAATTTTCATGTCCTTAGTTCCCACCCAAATAATCTTTGAGGTGATTTTGGAGGGTTGTAGGGGTTGTCGGATTCCCTGGCTAGCCTTTGATCAGCATGGAACTAATCTACAAACAAAATTTATTTTCCATCCCAAAAATTTTCTCCATTTAAGGCGATTTCTGAGAACAACTGCTTCAGGACTTAAATAAAAATTTCATTCTTACAGATATTTTTGTCTTTTTTTTAATACAGGTCATTTCAGAAACCAGGATTAAAATATCCGATATTTATTATAAATATCAAAAGTGGAAATTAATTTCTATAGAAAATAGATATATATATGTATATATATTTGTTAAAAATTATTAAAAATATAGTTATATATATATAAATTATATATATGTATCTTTGTTATTATTATATATATAAGCAATTTTAATCTATAAATATATATATATGTATATTTAATATATATATATTAAAATATATATATTATATATATATATATATATTATATATATATATATATATATATATATATATATATATATATATATATATATATATATATATATATATATATATAAATATATATATATATATATATATATATATATATATATATATATATATATATATATATATATATATATATATATATATATATATATATATATATATATATATATATATATATTATATATATCATTTTTTAATAAAAGTTATATTATTACAAATTATTTTCTTAAAAACTTAATTATTAAGTAAAATTATTTCTGAACTTTGTCAATTACTTTCTTTGTTAAAAAATAATGGAATAAACACAAAAAAAGTTACTCTTTCGTAACGAATTTTTTCTGACACGACTGACGCCATTAATACTGGCAGAAGTGTTGCCATTTATGGATAAGAACTTACTATTAGGGAGTACGTGTTAACTCTACTCCAACGCTATCTACATTTAGGAAGTAGAAATACAGTAACAAACGGCAAAAATTCCTTAATAATATAAAATGTTTCAACCATTCCCCAGTTCCCAAATCCGCAGTGATCTTTGAGGGTGATTTTGGGGAGGTTTGAGGCGTTTTCGGATTTTGTGCCCTGGAAGACCTTTGATCAGCATGTTTAGAACTATCACTATGCAAACAATTGGATAAAATTTATTTTCCATAAAAAATTTGCAAGATCCATTAAAGTGCGTTTATCTCGAGAACGCTGCTCCTAGAGACTTAAATAAAGTATCATTTTTGATGCAGATGGATTTATAGTAACTTATTTTTTAATAAACAGGGCAATATTCTAAGCCTAAAAAAGTTACACATTTAAAACAAGTGAGGTAGGCGGCTGGCGCCCTAGTAGCAACATTAAAAGCGTGGACAAATTTAAATTTCTCGCCTCAGAAAACCCCCAGATCTCAAATTTTGTACCGCTAGGTCATTTGGTTAAAGAATTATTAAGAAAAACGGCAAAATTAAAAATTTAACCTGTATCTTTGTTTTATTAACTTTCGGATAAGGCAAGTTTACGTAAAATTTCTTTTTTGACCCAAGGAATTGCTGTTTTCCTGTTCCCATTACTTTTGGGAAAACCCCATATATATATATAATTATATATATATATATATATATATATATATATATATATATATATATATATATATATATATATATATATATATATATATATATATATATATATATATATATATATATATATATATATATATATATATTTTATATATATATCCTCAAGCACTGGCAAAAAGGCTCAAAATGTTGCTGAAAAATCGCATTCGAATGTGTTTTTGTTTCATTGCACTCACAACTGTCTAAAACCCAAAAGTTCAGCCAAAATATTGTTCTTACTGCCCAATGAATCCCTAAGGCTTCTTTGAGTGGATCCTCTTCAAGACTCATACCCATCTTTTTTCTATTCTAATTAAAGGTAAAAAATCGTTATATACTTCTAACAATTGTTATTTTGGTGGTACACCTTCTAAAAATAAGAATTGTTACATTGTATTTCTTCATATCTAACCGATTCTCGGGTGAAACCTGGCTTTCTAACAGGTACAAGTTGTTTTTTTTAATTTTTTTGTGTAAAACAATTTAAAGGTCGTGACTCAATTAATGACCTTCAGCCATTTTTATATAGTTTATAAAAACACAGTTAATACAAAACTTGTAGTTTTTAAAGCAATATATAAAAATTATAATATTAAAACATAAATTAACTAATTAATTTAAAATGTAAATTTTAAAACAGTCGCGGCGCCACTGGCAACACACGCGGTGCTTTACTAGCTGTGAAGATGTTCTCGTGCTCGTACTTTCACAATCCGAGTTATTATCCACGATGCGAAGGAGACATCAACGGAACATCAAGAAAAAGATGGGACGAGATTCGTGAACAAATAGACAATAACAAGGCGCAAACTGCCGCGCGGACCAAGCCCTTCATTCTTCTCAAAATTAAAAGGCCGAAAAAGTTCATCATAATATCTATTGTGTGGAAAATCGATTTACGAAAACAGGGTGGTCTTCTGTTTTGATAAATTAAAGGATTGGCCCTACTATTTAAATCGTTTTTATTCCGGTAAACAAAATATGCATGTTTAAATTAATTAAAATTTAAATATCTCAAGGACAAACCATAGAATAAAGCTATACCTCGAAAATCATAGGGATTTTAGGGGATTATTTTAAGTTCTGGTTCTGGTCAATTAAGAATACATGTTTTCTTTCTTGGCATATAAGGTATGATTTGAAGGAATACAAAATAGTGGTTTATATAAAAGTATTAAGATTTTTTATAAAGATTTAGAAAAACAACTGACAATCTGAAAATGGAAATTTTGAGAATATATTTTTTTAACGAAACACCCTGTTATTAATAATAGCAGCTTCTTTAAACTTTCGTTTCTTCCAGTGGGATCTCTAAGAACAATCCCAGCATCTTTCCAATTAATATTATGATGTTTAGACCAAGCATGTTCCGCAACACCTGACTTGTCAGTCTCGCCCATTCGAGTATGTTTTTGATGTTCCTTAATTCTAACTTGTAAAGGTCTCTTTGTCTCACCAATATATAGATCCCCACACTCACAGGGTATTTGATAAACAACTTCTTTTCCCGCATTCAAAGTACTCGGTTTTGTTTTTTTCCCTTTTTAAAAATATATAACATGCCTAAGTTTGGATAAGCAGTTTTGTAACAGTTCGATTTTAAACTTTTATTTAATATGCACTCTTTAGGTTCGGCAAACCGTGAAAGCCAAACAGAACTTATGTCGTCATCCTTGGCCAAGCAGGGTCCAACATGGAAGTTCTGTTTGGCTTTTACCGCTTACTAGACCTAAGGAGGGGTGATCCATTGCTAGGGTTGCCATCCGTCCGGGTTTCCGGATTTGTCCTAGTTTAGAGTTTAGAGGGCATCCGGGGAGCGTCCGGGCGAGGCTTCATTTGTAGTCCGGGTTTAAAAATTTAAAGTCTTGGGCCGCTCGTAACACACGCACTGTGCCCGCACGCTGCTATCAACCAACGAACCGACTCGCTAAATTCACAATTTAATTAAATTTTGTTAGGTTTAATATTTTAATAAGGTTTGGTTTTTAAAACAGATTATATCAATAATTTGTGTTTTATATTAAGAATTAAAAAATCGAACTGATTATTAAAACAATTTGTAACAAACTGTAATAAGATTCTGTTTTGCTAGGTACATTTAAAATGATGACAAAAGATGACTAAATTTAATTTTAAGGTCTATGACTATTTCAACTGTTTTTTATTACACTGACTATGTTTAAAAAAACCTGTTGACATGTCCGGGTTCTGGGCTCTTAAATTTAGGGTTTTTATGCGTCTTGTCCTGGTTGCCAAATTTTAAAGATGGCAACTTCATCCATTGCTTTTAAATAAAAATTAAAGTCGAAGTGTTACAAAACTGCCTATCCAAACATTGGCGTGTTATATATTTTTGAAAATGGAAAAACGTGAAGATTTCATACTTTAATAAAATACAGTGTGTTCCATTAAAACAAAAATACTATTCCCGATTTTGCTATTTTCCGACAGTCAGTTTTTTTTCTAAATTTTATATCTAAAATCTTTATAAAAAATCCTAGAACTTTTGTATTAACTACTTTTTTGTATTCCTTTTAATAATACCTTTAAAAGCATGCCAGGTTATAAGAAAAACCCTGTACATATAAAATATTATTTTATAATTTTAATTAATTTTAAACTGCTTCCACTGCTCTGCATCATCTGGAATAGCAGCATTGTTTCTCAGTAAAGTATCAAGAAAAATTAATATAGAGAAGGACGCACCATTAATGCCCATTATTATCCTTGCTTACTCAGATAGTTAACCCTGCATTTCATTGAATTAGGAGTGTTATTCTAATGCATGATAATGTCTGACTTCATATAGCCCAACTGATCACAAATATCCTCAAAAAATGCATGTTCTAACTGGTATTGTTGCTCCTGTGGGTTTAACATATAGGTCATTTAGTGTGGGCGTGAAGCTTGCTTATATCGACATCGAAAATTATTCTGCAGCTTTTTCAAGATATATTGTAAATGTTTCCACTGCTCTGCATCATCTGAAATAGCAGCGCTGTTTCTCTGTAAAGTATCAAAAAAAATAATATAATAAAAGGTGCACCATTAGTGCCCATTATTATCCTTGCTTACTCAGATAGTTTACCCTGCATTTCATTGAATTAGGAGTGTTATTCTAATGCATGATAATTTCTGACTTCATATAGCCCAACTGACTACAAATATCATCAAAAATATGCATTTTAACTGGTATTGTTGCTCCTGTGGGTTTAACATATAGGCCATTAAGTGTTAGGGCGTGAAGCTTGCTTATATCGACATCGAAAATTATTATGCAGCTTTTTTGAAGATATATTGTAAATGTTTCCACTGCTCTGCATCATCTGAAATAGCAGCGCTGTTTCTCTGTAAAGTATCAAGAAAAATTAATATAATAAAAGATGCACCATTAATGCCCCTTATTATCCTTGCTTACTCAGATAGGTAACCTGCATTTCGTTGAATTAAGAGTGTCATTCTAATGCACGATAATGTCTGACCTCATATAGCCCAACTGACTACAAATTCATCAAAAAAATGCATTTTTTAACTGGTATTGTTGCTCCTGTGGGTTTAACATATAGGCCATTAAGTGTTAGGGCGTGAAGCTTGCTTATATCGACATCGAAAATTATTATGCAGCTTTCTTGAAGATATATTGTAAATGTTTTCACTTGTCTGCATCATCTAAAATAATTCATCATCATCACCATTAATGCCCATTATTAACCTTGCTTACTCAGATAGAAAACCCTGCATTTTATTAAATTAAGAGTTTTTTCTAATGCACATAATGTCTGACTTTATATAGCCAACTGACTAAATTTCTCAAGAAAATGCATGATTTTAACTGAATGTTCTGGGTTTAAATAGCCATTAATGTCTTTTATAGATAAAGCTTCAAGATAAGTTTTCACTTCGAAAATAGCATGTTCTGTTATCAAATTTGATGCACATTAATTTTATTTTTTTCGATGGAACCTGTTTTTAATTAAGTTTTTAGCACGATAATGTCTATTATAGCCCAACTACTACAATATCCAAAATAAAGTTTTTTTTTTTTTTTTTTTTTTTTTTTTTTTTTTTTTTTTTTTTTTTTTTTTTTTTTTTTCCCCCCCCCCCCCCCCCCCCCCCCCCCCCCCCCCCCCCAAAAAATTTTTTTTTTAATAATTTTTTTGGGGGTTTCATTTTAACTTTTTTTATATGCATAAAATTAAATTTGAGTTTTCTTTAAAAAATTTTGAAATTTTTAAATTCTAAAAAAAGGGTGTTTTTTGTTGTATCAAAAAATTTTATTAATAAAATCACCTTTAAATCCCATTATTAACCTTGCTTACTCAGATAGAAAACCCTGCATTTTATTAAATTAAAAGTTTTTTTCTGAAGCACGATAATGTCTGACTTTATATAGCCCAACTGACTACAAGTATCCCCAAGAAAATGCATGATTTGTTACCATGTGACAATTTTTATTGACCCCTGAAAAAAGCAATGGACAGCTCGAAATTTCAGAACGATGATGATGTCGAGTTTGTGCATAAGTAACTTTGCGTCCAAACAAAAACGTTGTATAAGAGGGGCAATATAAAACTTCCTCAACTTTGGCAACAGTGCATAGGCCTAAAGGGTAAATATTTGAAAAAAAATTGTAAAAATCATATACCTATTGCTGGTATTGCTACAGCCACCTGGCGGTTTATATTTAAACGCTCCGTAGATTCGGCAAAATGTTATTCGACGAATGGTTGATTAACGGATTTAATATTTAACAAAAAAGTTTGTTGAAAACCATTGGTTATGCTACTTTCATTCATAGGTATTTCCAAAATCTGCTTTCCACGACTCGCACTTTCAATCTAAATTCGCAGTTATTTCTTCAATCATTTTTAACCTTTAATACAAACTATTTAATATCAATGCTATTTCAAACAAAGATAAGCACACAAAATATTGTAAACATTTGAATTTTGATGGTTTTATTTGCTTTTACGTCTGTTATCTCTATGCACCTTTAATAGCTGTCCATAAAAGTACGCAGAATTCTCACAAGTTTCCAAGTAAATATGAGTATGACTATATCTTATTATATCATTGATATCTTTATTATTTAAATAGTATCAAGGTCTTTTTATATTTAAAATCATTTGACTGTAGACTTTATTATCAGTGTATAATAATCAGAACAGATAATTCTGCGTATGTCACACCCGCTGTCGTTATTTATTTAATATTTACTGTTCTAAAGAAAGTGAGTTCCTGGATATTATTTTTTATATAAAAATATTATACTACATTCTATAAAAAACACTTTAATTTATATTGAGTGACAAAGAATGGTAAACACCTATACAGGGTGTCCGGAAAATACGTGTAACAACGTTCGATGATAGACTCCGCATGTCAAAATAAGTCGATTTGAGTGAACTTACTTATATCCAAAATTGCTTCAATTAGCCTGCAGTAGACGTTCACAAATAAAAAATATTGGTTTTTTATAAATTTTTCGATTTTAATAATTTTTGGTAATGAGTCTTGGGTTATAAAATGACGTTTGCTGATGGCATAGTTATCGACTGTACTTAACCTAAAGTATTATAAACGTGACGTCATATGTAGTTATGTGTTCTGATTTTTTATGCCATTGACTTATTAACAAATCAGATACTCTTTTCTAGTAAAACAATGTATTTGGAAGATTTTTTATCTCTTGTAAAATTTTGCTAGAATAAGTGGTTATGCCAGAAAAAAAATATTTTCAATTACGTGCTCGGGCAAGATAATTTATTATTAATTAAAAAAATTTAATAAAAACAAAACATTAATTAAGCAAATGTACAAAATGACCATCATTTTGTTGAATAACTTATTTACACATCTTAAAAAATAAACTTAAACTTTATTTAATGCTTCGGGATTATTAAGATGGTTGCTGCTATTTAAAATTCGTTTTCATAATTCTTCGCGCGCGTTCACAAGAGTCTTATAAATTTAGGTTTTAAGAGCAACCCACAAAAAAATCACACATATTTAGGTCCGAAGAACATGGTGGCCATCGTACTGTTACATCATCGCCTCTTCCAATTCACCTATGAGAGTATTGGTCATGAAGGTATATGCCGAATTATAAGGGGCAAATATTCCAGAGGAATTGGAAAAGTGTTTTGCAGAAAATTAAGGTAAATATTTCCATTCAACTTGTCTGACAATACTACAGGACCAATAAGGTATCGATCGATAATACCTGCCCAAACATTTATTTTAAATTGATGTTGGTGGCGGGTAATTTTAATGGCATAAGGATTTTCATCGGCATAAACATGTTCATTATGCAGGTTGGTAACTCCTGATCTTGTAAAGGTAGCCTCGTCGATAAATAAGATTTTCTTACTAAAATTTAGATTATGAATTCTTCTGTTCTGAATAAATTGATAAAATAGAAGCCGCTGGGGAGGATCAATGGACAAAAGTTCCTGAACTGTTTGGACGTGATACGGGTGCAACAATTGTTCTTATAAAAAGTCATTTACGGTGGTTTTAGGAACCGCCAACTTACTTTCCCACCGGCGTGTACTGATAATTGACTCTTCTTCAACTATTAATTTCCTCTTCGTTTTTAGCAGTTCGAGTTGTCTGATTACGACCCCTACGTTGAAATTTTCATTTAAAGCTACCCGTTTCCCGAAGACGGCGTTCAATACTTGCAAAGCTTTGGTGATTTTTATACGACAGTCAGGAAATCTCTCCATGTAAACCCTAACACTTTGACGTCCATTTTTTTGCAAAACCCGTACACCAAAAGCATGTCAACTTCTTCGGAGTTCGTATAATTGTCCATAATTAACATAATCGTAAAAGATTTTAGAAGTTAAAAATGGTGGCCTGAATGTTCAAACTCTGGCAGCAATTTGTCAACAAAAATATTAAATGGCATAGCAACAAAAAACATAATGAAATCACCAGCAAACAATGTTTAATAATAAGCTCTTCTTACAATTAATAAAATATCTTGCCCAAGCACGTTAATGAAAATAATTTATTCTGGCACTTATCCTAGCAAAATTTTGCAAGAGATGAAAAATCTTCCATATACATTCCTTTACCAGAAAAGAGTATCTAATTGTTCAGGGTGTCAATGATATAAAAAATTAGAAGATATAACTACATATTACGTCACTTTTGTTGAATCTAGTTCTGCGTCAAAATAGGCCACTAAATATAGGGTGTTCCATTTAACTTTAGGAAGCTATTTAATAAAATGTATGTCCAAACTTTGAGGCAATTTTTTCACCACTTGTATAATATTGAGGTAAAACTTTTATGTAATAGTTAACTTAAACCCAAGCTAACAGTAAATTTAATTCAGAAGCTCCTTATATGTTACAGGGTGTAAACAATTTTTAAAATATGGTCTGTATTTTTTAATTTCTCTAAATTTCTTAGAAACGGTCAGTTTTAGGTAAGGAATTATAACAATAACTCATTTATTTGGTCTATAGTATCTAAAAAATAAAAAAAAATATGGGGTGTTCCATAAGAAAAAAATATAACTTTGATATGTACTTCCTTTTTGGATCACCATTTAATTTCAAAATAATTTTAAAATATGCTTCCCACAGACCAACATATGACTGTGCTAAAAGTTTTTTTTCCACTCTTTTCATTTCTCGTAGAAAAACCGAGGCGAATGTGGTGGGCCACCCTTATATCCTCTTAGACATTTCATTTTACCTTACCTCTCACTCAAGTGTCTAAAGGTTGCCATAATCTGAGGCATTTGTTGTAAGTTCAACAGTATTCGACCGAGGATGTCCCACATACTCATATGTATATGTCAATAGGGCCATCTTGGGTATCATGGTAAGCGGTAAATGTGGTGTTATGGTATTTCTGGCCACATGTAGTTGGCGTTAAGGGGACATGTGGTTCCACTTCTTTCTGAATACACCTAAGGGCCTTTATGTTAACTCTTATAAAGACTAGAACCATCTTCAGTGGCGTGTTTATACCACTGCACCACAATGTGATGAACATGTCTCTCCATTTTAAATTGGGGATTACGTCTTTCAACACGACGCCTTCTTACCAATGTTTGACCATCCTGCATACCCAAAGAAAAGTGATATTTATTACTGAAGATCATGTGGTCCCATTCCTGATCCCACAAAAGACTGTCTCTACATTATTGCAACTGGTTGTATCGATACACAGGAGTCCACGGCACACTTAATTGGGACGGTAAGAAAATAACACAAAACTTCTTTTTCGGCGATGCACAATACGCATCCAGAATAATCACTGATTCGTAATGGCTATAACGTTTGGTGCTCTCAGCTCTGTATCCTCAATATTCTTGGATCCATGCCTAATAACATCTTCAAATGATACGTAAATTTCGGTTTAATTTCTGTAACACACCTGCCTCATTTATGCCATCAATTTTCTGCCTTTCAAAGTCACTAAGCTGACGAATATGACAAGATTTTCACACTAAAGACATATTTATTGCCTGTAAAAAACACTTTAAAGGTTTAACCACAAATGTGAGCAAAAATTCACAAACTTTCAATTGGACAGGTTGATTTACCGCGTACTCAGAAAGCGTTGATCATTGTACGCATATCGCACTAAGAGGGGAATTATTTTCTAAAGTATCAGTCCCTTGTCCATACCAATGCTATGCGCCAAATACATCTCTCGGGCCAATCCGATCCTGGCAAATTCATATCCTGATTCAATTATTTAGGTTCCAAAGATAACCCCTCGTGTATCTCTAGATTCTTACATGCTTTAATCACGTGAAAATGGGCTGGGCCGTGCCTAACTTATGCAAATTAGGTGTTTGCACTGATAACTGTGTAATACAAATTACACAAAATTTTAAAATTATTATATATTTTTTTTTTTAATGTCATCGATCTAGTAAAAATAAATTTGGTTGTATGACGAAAAAAGTTTAAAAATAGCATTTAAAAAACAGAAAATTTTATTTCGAATTATTGATATATAGTTAAAACCTAAAATTTGATTTTCTAGGTTTTACCAAAGTATGGGGGCAAGTGCAACCAAAAACAAGTTAAAAACTCTCCATTCTAATTATTATTAAATATCTAAAGCTTTTATAATGTCTGACAAACTCCCAAGTCTACGGTCTTTCATCGAAACTTTGTTTTTGGCTGTTCAGTTTTGTAAATAGTAGAAAGTTACTTTTCCATTTAGCTTTATCTAAATTTCTGACCTTAGGACTCTGTACTGGCACTAACTCAACGTTTTTTTTTCTATTTCATAATTAATTTCATTTCATTTTCGGATAATAATATCCTTTGCTCTAATATTCAGTTTGTTAAGCCAGGCTTTGAGCATGATTAGAAAAACCAGCGGTGGGTAATGCCGATATCTCTTTTACATGACCTTTAACTAATATTGGATTAAGGCACCATAAATCTTGTCTTGTTCAAAAAATAATATTAATTGCTGTTGCGAAAAAAGTAAAAAGTGTAAATACTTACTCTCTACATTCTTTACTTACGAGCAGCTAAGTTCTGCAGAACAAAAGCTCATTTACCCCTGTGGGCCTTACTGTCGAGAATTCCTACTTCAAGCTAGAAAGTATTACTCCTCTTCTAATCTGCATTCGCTGTATGTAGATATCCCAAAAAGTTTCTGAAAATTTTTTTTACAAAGGGCTGCAACATTTAATTTTTCCAAAAAAATTTTTTAAATAAAAAATTTTAAAAAAT